>QFDT01000740.1:0-35853 GCA_003315915.1 Macrolepiota dolichaula | reverse complement strand
TGCCTATTTATACAAGTCCAAAGGCCATCTGTGTACTACTGTATATACAAGTCATAAGTGTCTGTCCAAGTCACTGATCGAAGAGGAGAAACTACTAGTACACTACAGAGCATCCAATGAGTCAGTCTGTATCTAAATTGTAGTCCATGATCTACTATAATGTTCTATCTACTCTGAGTCATTGTTACCTGAGATTGTTGACAAAGCAGCATTAGCGCTAGTCATGCTCTTATCACATGTCACATGATGTGACATGTGACGAGAGCATGACTAGTGCTAATGCTGCTTTGTCAACATTCCCCTATGCTCAAAGTTGCATCTGCAAATAGCCGCATGGACTGAGCGTCTAGGTATTTGTATAGCACTCCTTCAGCACTGTTTGGTCTTGACAAATTTGAGCCCGTAGAAGTTGTTGCGGAAATATTTAAATTTGACCATGCTGAGATTTTTGGTAAAAAGGTCTGCAGGGTTCTGCATACCAAGGATTTCCTCCAAGGCAACCTTTCTATCCATAACTACCTCCCTGATATAGTAGTAGCAAATGTCAATGTGTTTCAACCACTTTTCCACAGATTCGTTCTGTGCAAGGAATAGTGACCCCATATTGTCACCACATAGTGGAAGGGAAGGTAGGATGAATCCAAGCTCTTCTATAAGTTGCTTGATCCATACTACTTGGCGGCTTGCATTGGAAAGCGCCATATACTCAGCCTCTGTTGAGGACAACGCAACTGTCTTCTGCATATGAGTAGTCCACATGACTGCTGAAGAAGCAATTGAGACAAAATACCCAGTAGATGACCGTCTGGTGTTTGGGTTGGCTGCCCAATCAGAGTTGCTGAAGGATATGATTCCTTCACTCTTTCTCCCATCTAGCATGATCCAGTAGAGCTGGGTTGCATTCAGGTACTGAAGAACTTGATAAGCTCAATTCAGGTGTTCCTGAGTTGGGTTGTGGGCATGTTGCAAAAGTTGTGTCATGGTGTAACTGATGTTGGGTTGTGTTCCAATCATGATGTATACAAGGGAGTGCCAATCACCTGTTGGAAGCAGAGTCAGATCATCAGATTAACCGGGTCCGGATTGGTGAGGGCTTAGTAGCTGTCAGGGAGTGGAGTAGAAGTGGGTTTAGACACTGTCATCTCAAACTTCTCCAAGACTTTTTATAAATAGTCTTGCTGATCTAGGTAGATCTTCCAGTTCTTTCAATCACAACGGATGCACATGCCAAGGAACTCATTGACAGATGTGTTCCTGCAATCCCATCACTTCTTGAATTCCTCTTTCTTCTTTTTCAGAAGGGCAGGATCATTTCCCATAAATAGCACATTGTCAACATAGACTATAGCAATGACAAGTTTGCCAGTCTTACTGTTGCAGTAAATATATACGCTGTTATGGCCGAAATGATTTTGATCGTGAATCCATTACAGGAGCTAGGAATATCACTAGTTAGGACACTAGTAACATCAAGGAACCCTCGCTAGAAGTGAGGTACCTAGCTATGAACCTCACTAGAGAAACCGGTCATTAGTACCCTTTACCAGAAAAGCGTATGGTATCGAGGAGGAATACTATTAGCTTTGGACAAACATACCCTTAGCTACAGGTCTATCTAGCGAGTGGAGCCTCGCTAGCACATTGAAGTGTCTCGCTACGACTATCTATAGCACCCTGCATCAGTAGATCAATGGATCACTAAGGCGAATGGGCCCTGAGGTCTAGCAAGCACGACCCTATTCACCCAAAACAGTTAGCGACGTCAGTCTATCTAGAAGCAATTCATTAAGGCTGGTTCATGAATATGGTATTCTAGCTACGGCCCAAGCCTAGCAATTAGTCAGCGCACAGCCGCGCTAGCAAACCCCCTGGAGTTGAACCAAGACACACGTTGGAAGGACCAGCTAGTGAGGAGAATACCTCGCGAGCAATCAGGCTCATGAGGCACTGCAAAGCCGCCCCAAGTACCAATAGCAAGGTGCCAGCTAGCTATCGATTGTTTGATAGCTGCTAGCCACACGCTGGAATAAAGATAATAATTAGGTACGCATGATGGCCTGACGTCATACGCTACCGACCCTAGCTACCAACAGATGTAGCTAGGTACCATAGCTCACAAGTGCACCATCCACATGGACACCCATCCAGGATAACTAGATAGGCTTCCAATTGGGCTAGCAAACCCTCAACCCAGGTTATAGGGTAGTTAGCAAAAGTCCGACAGCCCGATAATCCGATGTTTTACTATTTCTTTATTTGTGATTTAGTTAGTCTCGCAGTGTATAAATACCTCTCACTAGCGAGTGTGTTGGACAAGCAATCTTGCCAGCTTGTCTAGCGATAGATCATATATAAGTGATTTATTAAGTGACCTGTCTAGTGTGAATTAAGATTTAGCTTCGGTCAATAGAGACCTCAGATTAAGGAAGTGAGATTAGATTAACAAGAATTCCTATAGATTGGATATAGCGAGTTGATCGACGAATGATCACTAGCATTCTCATCGCATCTTGTATCAAGAGGGTACAAGTTGGTACATTCACTAGATTGGGAGGGTATAACCACAGTGCAGCTAGCTACTGGCCTGTTAACTATCCTCGTGAATCCTTTATCTTGGTATCTATAGTGACGTAGCCGTCATTTAGGATTCAAAGCTACATTCCAATTAAACAACCTTGTCCGTCGTCATCTAGCGACTACTCCATTAGTGAGCCCCCACTTGCTAGCTACTGAAACTACTAGTGAGACATCTTGCTAGCTACTACCAACCTCCACCCCTATCTACCTATTTGATTATCTCCCCTTTGAAACTTGTTCGCGAGCACTAGCAGTTAGTAGTGGTGAACTTAGTGACCCATTGTGACTTATAGTGATTTTGTATTGATTTCACTTCTACTACCTAGCTAGCACATTACCAGGCCCACCTTTCACTAATAAACAACAGAGACAAAACAGAAGTTTGTTCCAATCCCCTTCCATACCTGTGGTTATACAAGGCCCATCTTGCAAAAACAAGTACTGGATCATCTTCATTGATGATGCTACTAGGTTCAGATCTCTCTATCTGCTCAAGGCAAAGTCTGAGGCCTTTGATGCATTCAAGAGGTACAAGGCCTGGGCTGAGACTCAACTGGGGGCTAAGATCAAGGCTCTGCAGGATGACAAGGGTGGAGAGTACATGTCTAAGGAGTTTCTGGCCTTCACTGATGCTGCTGGGATTGAAAAGAGGCACTCTACCAGGAACAGGCCCCAGCAGAATGGTCTTGCTGAGAGGGCTAACAGGACTATGGGTGAAAGGATCACAGCCATGCTGTCTGAGTCCTCCCTTCCTCCTGTCTTCTGGGGTGAATGCTTGTCTGCTATGGTCCATGTCTGGAATAGGCTCCCTACCTCTCCCCTTCCCCACACCACTCCCTATGAGGCCTTCTATGGCAAGAAGCCTGATGTCTCTCATCTCAGAGTCTGGGGTTGTACTGCCTATGTGCATGTTCAGAGGGACAAGAGGTGTTAGAGTTGCTCCTCCCAGTCAGGTGACTTCAGTCAGGTGATGATACATGTGACATACATGTGATGGTGGGATGGGAAAGTCTTAGATAATTTCCTATCCAGTATATAAACTGTATTTCTCTTACTTGTCTTCCTTATCCTCTTACAGTGTTCACCACTGTTAATCTACTTCTTTCTGGTGACTGTTAGGACTCCTCTGGAGTCTCCCTGCTTCTAATTTCAACAAACTGAACGGATTACCTCTTAACAGTGACATACATGTGATGGTGGGATGGGAAAGTCTTAGATAATTTCCTATCCAGTATATAAACTGTACTTCTCTTACTTATCTTCCTTATCCTCCTACAATGTCTTCTATACTGTTAATCTACTTTCTTCTGGTGACTGTTAGAACTCCTCTGGAGTCTCCCTGCTTCTAGTTTCAATAACATATGATGGTTGGATGGGAAAGTCTTAAATAATTTCCTGTCCTGTATATAAACTGTACTTTTCTTACTTGTCTTCCTTATCCTTTTACAGTGTCTTCAGACACTTAATCTACTTTCCTCTGGTGACTGTTAAGACTCCTCTAGAGTCTCTTTGCTTCTGATTTCTGTTGAAGTACGACGGTGTATCTGTAGGCTCTAAGATGGGCCAGGGATAATAGCAGTGTATAAGGTGTAACTCGACAAGGTGTCAATCTTGTCAAGTCAAAACTATATAGGAAACATACAGGTGCACAGACCAACTATACAGTTTATGATTGGAAATTCCTGCAATACAAAAACACAAAATAAATCCAAAATAAAATGTAAATCAAATATAACACCGAGGCTGCCGAGATCCCTGAGATGCCCAAAACTGAACGGATTACCTCTTAACAATTTCAACAGTAAATACTTTAGATTATGATGTTGTTTTGGAATTCTGGGCTTCTCAATCACTTTCTGTTAAAAAAACTAAGCCAAAAGAGGAAAAACTCAGACACTGACACAAGAAACACAGACACTGATGGGGGAAAGAATGATTATTGGGGAAATTGGGCCACTCCTTATATACCAAAACTGTTAAGAGGTAATCTGTTCGGTTTTGGGCATCTCAGGAATCTTGGCAGCCTTGGCATTATATTCAATTTATATTTTATTTTGGATTTATTTTGTGTTTTCTTATTGCGGGAATTTCTGATCATAAACTGTATAGTTGATCTGTGCACCTGTATGTTTCATATATAGTCTTGACTTGACAAGGTTGACACCCTGTTGAGTTACACCTTATACACTGCTATTATCTCCGGCCCATCCTAGAGCCTACAGATACGCCATCATACTTTAACAAAAACTACATGGTTTATGCACCAAGGTGACTGTGAATACAGGGATAGTGTGACTAACTCTATATAGGCAATATACTAGTCACAAAAGTTGACACTTCTGCTGTTTTTGCACAAAGAAAGTCAATTAAATCTTGCCTCCCTTCTTCCACTAGTTTAACAATTAGGGTGTCTTTGTGTTAGAATTGCTCCTGACAATCCTGGAGATCACTAGATGAGTTGGTGATTTAGATATGGACTTGGTGATGTCTTATCAGTTGTCACATGTCCTGCTTACCTCAGCTAGTGTAGAACTTGCCTGTGGATGCTTCTGAAGCCTTTAGCTTCTTATAGTTGTCTGCAGGTGAGTAGTTATAATTAGAATGTTAAGTTTAGCTTCTTATAGTTGTCTGCAGAATACTGCAGTTAATACTCAATAGATCAGCTTGTTTTGACCACTGTTAGGACCACCATCGTCCCTTCTATGCGCTAGCTTCAACAGGTTATGGGCCCCACGCTTTAACAATGTCAAAACGCACTTTTAATTTATCCACTTCATTTCCACACTATCTCCCCTATTAATCCCTCTCCTCACCTCTCCAATTTTGTTTTCACTCTCCCACTCTCAAAAATGGCATCAGGTTCGCTTAACTTCGAGAAATTGAATGCTACCAACTACACTACCTGGTCCGGCAAAATGGAGGCATGGTTACGAGCCTCTGGCTTCTGGAAAATTGTTTTGGAAGCCATACCTTGTCCCACCACATCTACCAGCCCCACTAATGCTGAAATTGTCGCTAAGGAGGCCTAGAAAGCAAAGGCAGACAAGGCCGCAGGCTGGCTGTACTTGATGGTGGAATCTAGTCAGAGGGTGCACTTCAACAACATCCAGGACAATCCTGTGAAGATGTGGAGCTCCCTGCAGGATGTACACCTCCAAAAGCGTCCCGGAATGCGATTTAATGCATATGAGGACCTCTTCTCCACTCAAAAACTCAAAGATGAGTTTCTGCAGTCTCTTATCAACAGAGTAGAGGGTTGTATTCGCAAAATCAAGGATCTTCAGCCCACGAAATTCATTCTGGAGGACCTAGATAATGAGCTAGCATCTATGGCTCTTATCAGGGCCCTCCCTGACAACTTTTCCTCCTTTTCCTCATCGCTCCTGCTGCTAGACAAGCTTGACAAGGCCACCATCTACCAGGCCTTTGTTACTGAAGACATACAACGTCAAAAACGAGCCTCTGAGCTTCCCAGCACCTCCCAGGCATTTACAACATGCTACACACCTTCCCCTTCACATTCTACGCCTTCTATAGCGCCAAAAACCTGTGAATTTTGTTAAGAGGTAATCCGTTCAGTTTTGGGCATCTCGGGGATCTCAGCATGCTCAGTGTTCTATTCTTGTACCAGTTTATTTTTGTCTTTTATTGTTGATTTGTGTCGCGGGAACTTTCCATCAATAACTGTACAATTGGTCTGTGTGCCATGTATTTACCTATATAGTCTTGACTTGACAAGGGTGATTCCCCTGTCGAGTTACACCTTATACACTGCCGTTATCCCTGGACCTTACTAGATCCTACAGATAAGCTGTTGTACTTTAACAAATTTTGTGGCAGGAACGGCCATGAAATCCTATAGCAAGTTTTACATGTTCCTGATTTGAAAACCAATCTACTGGCTTGCCTATATCTCACTCGTCATAAGTCCTTCAATATCTCAATCAGCAAGCATGCTATGACCTTCAAATGCAATGATAAGATACTTTTTACAGCCACAATCCACTCCAACAACTCAGCAATCCTTGATGGCTTCATAGTGGCCTCTGAGAACACTTTTTTGATCTCTACACTGCCAGCAGACCTCTCCCTATGGCACCGACACTTTATTCACCATAATTACACTGATGTGAAGAAGATAATTGCTCAAAAACTTGTTTCTGGCCTCAAAATTGACTCCAAAGCGTCCCCAGACCCAATCTGTGAGCCCTGCTTTGCTGGAAAGATGCATGCGAACACATTCCCTCCATCTACGAGCCACAATTGCTCCCCACTCAATCTGGTGCACTCAGACCTGCATGGCCCTCTCCTAACCTCTACCCACTCAGGATACAAGTACTGGATCACATTTATTGACAATTTTACGTGTTTCTGAGCAGTCTACCTGCTCAAGGCCAAGTCAAAAGCCTTTGAGGCATTCAAATCCTACAAATCCTGGGCAGAGAACCAGCTGGGAGTGAAGATTCGAGCTCTACAGGATGATAAAGGGGGTGAATACATGTCCAAAGCATTCCTCAAGTTTACTGAGGGCTGTGGGATCAAAAGGAGGCATTCTACTCGCAACAGGCCGCAACAGAATGGTGTAGCAGAACGTGCAAATTGAACTATGGGTGAAAGGATCACTGCTATGCTCACAGAAGCGTCGCTTCCACCGGTTTTCTGGGGAGAATGCCTCTCAGCAATGGTACATGTCTGGAATAGACTCCCTACAGCCTTTTTATCCAACACTACACCCTTCAAAGCATTCTACAAGCAAAAACCCAATGTATCTCACCTCCGGGTATGTGGCTGCACTGCCTACGTACATATACAGAGAGATAAGCGGACTTCTCTGCAGCCACACTTCGAAAAATGCGTGTTTATTGGATATCCTACTGGATACAAGGGCTGGAAGTTCTATAACCCCACAACCAAGAAGACTATCATCTCGGAACGAGCAGATTTTGATGAACGCTACTACCCAGGCCTATTTCGAGCAAGAATGAATGCTGTACCGTCATTTGGCAGCCCAGAATCTCAAGCCAAAAATATGAGCTCCCCAAGCACAACACCATCTCCGTCGCCTCATAGCTTGTCACAGCCTTTGAATCTGGGTGTGCCGCCTCTCCAGGATGAGGGAGGTGATGTTGACTACTCGTGTACACGTTTGCAGCCCGATTGCGCTCAATCTGAGCCCTCTATGCCCAAAGCAACACCAAGAGCTCCAAATCCTCCTGAAGACGAGCCAATACCCTCTGGATCAACTACAGTCTTCCTAACACCATCCAAAGCGCCATTATCACCTCCAGAACCGCTTCAATCACCTCTTCTTCTTCCTCCAGCCACTCCTCCACCAATCCTGGCTCAACCTCATCCACCAGTCACTCCACCATCTGCTAGACCTCTTAGTAAGCCTCCTCATGTTCCCAGACGTTCTGGGCGAGTTAGAAAAGCCCCAGTGTTAAGAGGTAATCTGTTTGGTTTTGGGCATCTCAGAGATCTCGGCACACTTGGCGTTCTATTCAATTATCTTTTTCTTTTATATTTTCCTTCAATTATTTACTGTGAGAAATTTCCATCAGAACTGTATAGTTGGTCTGTGCGCCATGTATTTTCTTATATAGTCTTGACTCGACAAGGTTGATTCCCTTGTCAAGTTACACCTTATATACTGCCATTATCCCTGGACCTTACTAGATCCTACAGATAAGCCGTCGTACTTCAACACCCAGGTGAGTGGTGGAAGGTCAAGGGCCTTCCCCAGCACCTAGATGTTAACTTTTGTGACTGGTATATTGCCTATATAGAGGTAGTTGTTATATTCCCTTGGGGCTATCGCGTACCATAATATCCATCCATTCCTATCAGCACCCCGCCTGTCATGGACCCGCTACTTCTCTACCTGCGATCCCTACATTGTTTACTCAGCCACTATATCATACTTACTCAGCCGCCGTTATAGACTCTCCAGTAGGAATACCCCAGTAGTATATATACACCTAGATACTCTGCTGTATTCCTTACGCTTTACCAACTCGTTGATTCCCCTTCTCTTCTCTCATCGCCCTCAAGTCTTCATCACTTGTTGCAACCTGAGTTGATCACTTAGGAAGGTCGTAACATTTGGTAAAGCGTCTACAACTCACCTTGCAGAAGAAGGCCATTGTGTATGAGCCTTAGTGGACCTGCTTCTAGAGACAGGACCAGAGAACCGACACCAGCATTAGCAGAGGAGACCACCTCTGAAGAAGAGACCTCATCGGAAGAAGAAACCACCAAGGAAGAATTCTCAGACGAAGAATTACAGGGCAACGATAATGCCGATGAACCACCAGATACAGAAAGCGACGACGCAGAAAGCGAAGACACAGACAGTGAAGAAATGTCCGACCAGGAAATAGCACCAGCAGCGCCCGCAGCAGGCCACGGAAAATCGCTCGTACCGGAGCCAGGGTTCTTTGATGGAACCAGAAATAAATTCGAAGATTGGTGGAGAGCCACCTTACTATTTTTAAAGTTCAATCGAATTGAAGGGGCCGACAACAGGGCCACAGTGTTAGGAACCCGTCCGAAGATCTTCCGGACGTCCTCCGCTGTCCATTAAGCTTTCCCCATAGCAACAGGATCTCGGCTCCTACGCCACCATTCAGCCACAGCACTCCGTTGGTCCGATATCACCTCTCCGCTCTCCTGTGTCCTTATCCCCTCGGACTTCCCTCCTCTCGGTTGCTCGGGCATCTCGGTCGCCGTTCCTCCGGCGACCTCGGCTATTCGGTTTTCTCTTAGTTCCCGGACCTTCCTATTCTGTCTTATCTTTTATCTGATCCTCGCATCTCCTCCGTCCCTCCGAGTTTCCTCCGTAGCTTACTCATTCGCTCCGCGTCCACATGATTGCTACAACTTCTTATTCCTTTGTCTTCCTTTGTCCTCCTTTGTCTTCCTTTGTCTCTATATGTTCCTTTGTTCACTATCCTATGTAGTACGTCATTAGTAGACCTTATGATTAGTACTACTCTCTTATCCGTTGCAGTATATAAACCTAGTCTACTACGTTTGTATTCTCCAGTCTGATAATCAACTTAGATTTCCTCTCCTAACTTGTGTCCGAACCCTCCGTCTGTTCGCCTCCGTCTTTGGACACTCTCCGTCTTTCTCTATCTCCATCTTTCCTCCCTCCGTCTTCGGACGACCCTCCGCCTTCGGGCGTTCTCCGTCCTTGGTTCCCAAGTGAGACCATCGCAATACCGAGAGGGGCGCAACACATAAGTTGAAGCCAAGGTCTCGCCCCCTCCGCTCCGTCTCCGACGTCCGCTCCGACGTCCGGTGTTCGAGTCTTAACACACAGCAGTACTTGCACGCCTCAGAGGAGGGACAGCAGGACAATTTGCCTCAATGAAACTTGCACAGTTGGGAGGCGCGGACGACACAATCAATTGGGATGAGTTCTTGAAAGAGATGATGTCCACATTCGGAGACCACATGGAACAACCAGAAGCGGAATGGAAGATCGAGACGTTCAAGCAAAGGAACAAGAATACCACCGACTACCTTGTAGAGTTCAGGGTACTCAAGATCAAAGCCCGCACAGACGACGCACACGCACTTTTCCTTCTCAAAAGGAACGTACGCCCAGACATAATCAAGACCATATTAGGATACCCGGCAGAAGGAATGCCCCACACCTACGATGAATGGGTCAAAGCGATACTATCAGTTGGGAAAGGATACAAGTCAACAGAGTCTAGAGACAGACACACCACATCCGGCGTCACTTACGGAGGGATGGGCCAACCCATGGAGATAGGACGACAGGAATCCAGAGGACCCAAATGCTACAACTGCGGCATCAACGGACACATCGCAAAGGAATGCAGGAAGCCGAAGAAGAAAAGAGGAGGATGCTTCAACTGTGGAAAAGAAGGACACATCGCCAGGAATTGCAGAGCACCCAAGAAATCCCAAAACAGGGGAATAGAGAACGATGAAGAAACCGAGCAGGGTTTTGTCGAAGGGTCCAATTGAGTGTGAAATCGAGACCCCATGTATCTAACTTTTCTTCTAAATCATACGTTATTCCACAAAGAAGAAAAGGAGCACGAGAACTGTTGATCAAACCAACAATAACAACCAAGATAGGAACGAAGAAGGTCGAAGCAATTGTCGACACTGGATGCACAGACACTTGTATTGGCAGGCAGACGGCAAAAGAGCTGCAACTACCCACAACACCACTAGAAAACCCAAGAATGGTGTACAATGCAGACGGAACGACTCAAAACCTGGTCACGGAGAAAGCCATATTCGAGATGGCCATTGGAAACCACAAGGAACACATGGAGGTGCAAATATCGGACATACAATCAGCGGAACTATTCTTAGGTCATGATTGGATCATGGCACACAATCCGGAAATAGATTGGAAAGCCGGACAGATCAATTTCACCAGATGTCCGGAAGATTGCAGGATACAACACGGAAAATGGGAAACCCACAACCGAGCAACAAAAACTGAAGAGGCTGAAGAGGACATCGAGAAGACCACCGATCCAACAAAAGCAGAAGACCTACCACATTACCTACGACAATTCACCCACCTATTCAACAAAAAGAACTTCGACAAACTACCGGTACCAAGCGAATGGGATCACGAAATCAACCTAACAGAAACAGCACCCAAAGATATGAACGCCAAAGTATATCCCATGACGGTCAAGGAAAAGGAAGAACTCCGAGATTTCGTGAAGGAAAACCTCGCCTCAGGACGCATCAGACCATCCAAATCCCCGTACGCAGCGCCATGTTTCTTCATACCAAAAAAGGACGGCAGCAAGAGGCTATGTCAGGACTATAGGAAACTGAACCAACACACAATCAAGGACAAGACACCACTGCCCCTGATAGAAGAGGTGATCGACAAACTGAAGGACGCAAAATACTTCAACAAGCTGGACATCATATGGGGGTATAACAACGTCAGGATAAAGGAAGGACACGAGTGGAAAGCGGCATTCGTCACGAACAAGGGACTATTCAAACCAACGGTCATGTTCTTCGGAATGTGCAACTCTCCAGGAACATTTCAACGGATGATGAACTGCGTGTTCAGACAGTTGTTACAGGAGGGTATTCTAATCAACTACATGGATGACTTCGTGATACCTGGAAAGACGAAGGAAGAACTGGCAGAATGCACTTGCAGGTTTCTGGAAATAGCCAAAAAACACAACCTATACTTCAAAAGGACGAAGTGCATGTTCGACGCAACGGAAATACCAATCCTGGGCGCCATCGTGGGAGATGGCAAGGTGAAGATGGAGGGGGAGAAAATAGAAGCAGTACGAAATTGGCCAACTCCAACAAATGTCAAAGGATTAGAATTGTTCCTAGGATTCGCAAACTTTTACCGAAGATTCATCAAGGGATTCAGCGCGATCGCAGCACCACTACACAAGGTCAAGGGTAACGCGGGATGGATGTGGGAGAAAGAACAACAGCAGGCGTTCGAAGAACTCAAGAAAAGGATAACGGAAGAACCAGTACTGGCACTACCACAAGACAAAGGGCAGTTTAGGATGGAAGTAGACGCATCAGGGTACGCAATAGGAGGAGTACTATCCCAACTTCAACACGACAAATGGCACCCAATAGCGTTCATGTCTAGAACCATGAACCCGGCAGAAAGAAACTACGAGATCTACGACAAGGAATTACTCGCCATCATGGAAGGCCTCAAGCGATGGAGACAGTACCTATTGGAGGCCAAGGAACCATTCGAGATCTGGACAGACCATGAAAACCTGAAGTACTACAAGGAACCGCAAAAACTCAATGGACGACAAGCCCGATGGTACCTTAGATTGCAAGACTACGACTTCACGCTCCGACACATCCCGGGAAAGACAAACACCAAGGCGGACATTCTATCCAGAAGGACGCAAGGAGACGAAGAACCCGAACCAAGGGTCACCATACTGAAGGAGTCCCTATTCGTCAGAAGAACCAGAAACGAACATCTGATGCCGCCCATACGAATATTCCGAACCGAGAACTACCGGATTACCCCAAAAGCGGAATGGAGCATGGAGATAAGGAATGGATGACTCGATGGACAGGTATACAAATGGTTAAAAGAGGAACCGAAGCGCACAATTACCACGGACGGAATAACCTACCGGGATGATTGCATATGCATACCCACAGACGCAAAGCTTCGAGAAAAGATCCTCGCGGAGCACCACAACCCACCCGATGCTGGACATCCAGGACAAAAGAGGATGCTTGATCTCCTCAAGAGGTCATACTACTGGAACACGATGAAGGGAGATGTAAAGAGATTCATAGAAGGATGCGACAGCTGCCAAAGGAACAAGATACTACGCCACAAGAAAACAACCCCGCTACACCCCATACCCCCAGCCGAAGGACCATGGACCAAAATCACAGTCAATATGATTGGACCACTGCCTATGTCCAAAGGAGCGGACGCAATCCTAGTAGTAGTCGACAGGTTCTCCAAGATGATCCGACTTATCGCAACCACAACCACCCTAAGCTCAAAGGGACTAGCGGAGATATACAGAGACCACGTCTGGAAACTACACGGGGTGCCAAAAGTAATCATCAGCAACAGAGGACCGCAGTTTGCAGCAAAGTTCATGGAAAATCTATGCAAAGCCTTAGGAATCGACAGAAGACTATCCACGGCGTACCACCCCCAAACGGACGGGCAAACTGAACGCATCAACCAGGAAGTAGAAGCATTCCTACGACACTACGTGAACTACCGACAGAACGACTGGGTTGACTGGCTAGCAACAGCGGAATTCCAGTACAACAACAAACAGCACAGCGCCACGAAACACTCTCCATTCTACATCAATTATGGAAGACACCCCTGGAAGGGGAACCTGTCCGCAGATTCCAAAACACCAGCGGTAGAAGAATTCGTCCGAAACCTAAAAGCGATCAGAGAGGAAGTATCAGAGCACTTGACAACAAAAGGAGATGAAACAAAACGAAGCCAGGATAGTAGACGAGGCAAGAGACGCGACCTATCCATAGGACAATGGGTGTGGCTCGAAGGGACAAACATCAAAACCAACAGACCCATGGAGAAACTGAACAACCGCCAATACGGACCTTTCCAAATCACCGAATGCATAGGAGTATCAGCGTACTGCCTGAAGTTGCCAGAAGACTGGATCATACATGACATCTTCAACGAATCGCTACTAACGCCACACCGGTCACCGACCTACATGGGACAAGAAACGCCAACACCACCGCCACCAGTACTAATTGGAGAAGAAGAAGAATACGAAGTAGAAGAAATCCGAGGAGAACGCAAAAGGGGTAGAGGAACACAATACCTAGTACACTGGAAAGGGTACAGAGATGAGCATGACTCATGGATACCTGCATCCTCTTTAGGAAACGCACAAGAGACACTAGAGTCATACAAGAAGTCCCTTGCGGAGCAAGGAAAACCTATAAAGGGGGGGCAGAAATCGCCAAAGCCCATCATCAACCGTACTCTTCGAACCATGTCCCCTACTGAAAACCGCCAATCCGTCGCCTCACTCCTCAACACAGAGGAACCCCAAGCCCACAACTCCATCACGCGAGACGTCACCATGGACGAAGTCACCTCATCGGTCACCCAAATGATCACGGAACACAGGAAAGGAGCATCCATTGACGAAATGCTGGGATGCGTTAACGACATCTCCAATATACAAAAAGCAGTATCGGCAGCAAAATCAGCAATGAAAGATGCACAGTTGGTCCTAACCGCAATCTCACCACGGATCCAAGCAGCCACCCGAGGACAGAAGAGACATAACCAAGCCATTGACCATGTGGAGGATATACAGGTCGACCTAGAGGACTTCATCGATGCCGACATCGGAGGGAAACTGCTATCCCTATGCTCCATACTATCCGAAGTATTGGTCCTCATACACTACGACGGAAACGACAAAGAAGAAGGGGCCGTCAAGCTAGCACAGCTCCTCATGGGCACAGACCCCTACCCACTCGAAAGCAGGAAAGCCAAAAGGACAGGCAAAACGGACAGAGAAGAGAAAGAAGCGAGAGAAGGCAAAGAAGAAATCCGACGCATCCCCGCCATCGCCCTGGAAGTCGAGAATATGCTCTCCTTCTTGACAGCGCCGGAACGAGTAGGCCCAAAGGAAGTTAGGGAATGGGAATTCCCCAGCACATTCACCACACTCCTCGATAACGGAGAACTTGACAAGCAATACGTCAACCACATCCTCGCCACCTTACTCATCGACAAGCCCAACACCTGGGGCACCATGAAAGGCATTAAGATCGCCATGTTCGCAGGAGGACCGGACCACGCCAAGTTATTCATCGCACACAGCACCATCGACAACAAGTTCTATGCTGGACCCACCAAGAAAGACCTCGCGCGTTTCATCGTTGGGTAACTGTGTGGACACAGAGTATAAAAAGGGGGTAATGTTATATTCCCTTGGGGCTATCGTGTACTATAATATCCATCCATTCCTATCAGCGCCCCGCCTGTCATGGACCCGCTACTTCTCTACCTGCGATCCCTACATTGTTTACTCAGCCACTATATCATACTTACTCAGCCGCCGTTATAGACTCTCCAGTAGGAATACCCCAGTAGTATATATACACCTAGATACTCTGCTGTATTCCTTACACTTTACCAACTCGTTGATTCCCCTTCTCTTCTCTCATCGCCCTCAAGTCTTCATCACTTGTTGCAACCTGAGTTGATCACTTAGGAAGGTCGTAACAGTAGTCACATTATCCCTGTAGTCACAGTCACCCTGGCGCACAGACCATGTAGTTTTGGTATATAAGGAGTGGCCCAACTCCCCCAATAATTATTTTTTCCCCCCATCAGTGTCTGTGTCTCTTGTGTCAGTGTCTGAGTTCTTCCTCTTTTGGCTTAGTTCTTTCAACACTAGAGTCCGAAGAGAATGAAGCTTTTGCAGTTTTTGGCACAGATGAGGACTTTGCTGAGGTAGAATTCACTGGAAGTGTTTCTGGGGCCAATTCACACACCTACAAGCTTGCTATGTGCTCACCGGACACTCCAGAGTGGGATAAAGCCTGTGACACTGAAGTTTTTGTCCTAGAGGCCAATGGGACCTGGGAAATCATTGAATTACCCCCAGGACAGAAGCTGATTGACTCTGGATGGGTTTTCAAGGTCAAGCGCTACCCCAATGGCTCTGTAGAGCGCTACAAGGCTAGAGTAGTCGCAAAGGGCTATTCCCAACATCCTGTTGAGTGATGATAGGACAAGTCTCTCTTCAGGTTAGGTCCACTGAACTGACCAAAGAAACCACCTAGTGCACCAGCCCCTACAGTGTGCCAGTGGTAGGCAGTCAAGGCCATCCCTAGTGAAACAGGTTATATATGACCTACTAGTTCCTATAGTAACCAGACCATATAGCTCAGTGGTAAGAGCAACTGTGGCTCCAACAGGAGGTCCCAGGTTTAAATCCTGGTGTGGTCACTTTTCTGTCTTAACAATTCCAATGCACTCTCGACGCCTCTAGCACCTGGGAGTGAGCTCTCAAATAGTGTCCCCACTCTCGAAGAGCAAGAAGAGATGAAAGCAGTTCCCTACCTCTCTGCAGTGGGAGCCCTGCAGTATCTGGCCACCATGACGTGGCCTATAACCTGTTGAAGCTAGCGCATAGAGGGGATGATGACGGTCCTAACGGTGGTCAAAACAAGCTGATCTATTGAGTATTAACTGCAGTATTCTGCAGACAACTATAAGAAGCTGAACTTAACATTCTAATTATAACTACTTACCTGCAGACTGTTAAGTATGAGAACAGACTAAGTCAGACCGTTGGCCGATTGGGTCGGTTGAGTGTCGGCAGAGTCAGACCTTGGCTTCAGCTTATGTGCTGCGCCGTCCCTGCTGTCGTGGTCTGGATTTTGGACAGACAAAGAAGAAGGAGTGCGCTGGAGCGACTTAAGACAGGACAGAGTTACGAGGGGAGACTAAGTTGATATTCAGACTGAGGTACAAGGTAGGGGACAGAGGGCTTATATACTCGAAGGAATCGGAGAAACGGAGAAACAAAGATAAGAAGGACAAATGGGAGAAACAGACAGAGTGGATACTAGGGCACGCGACGAGGAGCAAGGTCTAGGGGTCAGGAACACGTACACGATAGGAGGACAAGTATCCAACGGAAAATAGGAGAATGAAGGAATATGAAATAGGATGGAGAAACTATGGGCAGAGTGAGGCATAACAGAAACAGGACATGTCGGCTGACAGTTGGAGATTTGCCCCACGATGCATTGGTTGCCAAGCGACCGTGGGTTAGCAGCCAGTTGCCCCAAGGCAACTGGTACCATGAAGGAACCAATGTTGGTTGAATGTCGGAGAACGAGAATGGAAGTTGGCGGGTATGGGCGTCAGGGCAGCGTCGGGTCGGGGCAGCGTCAGTTGGATTGGGTCGTGACACAGACAACTATAAGAAGCTAAAGGCTTCAGAAGTGTCCACAGGCAAGTTTTACACTAGCTGAGATAAGCAGGACATGTGACAACTGATAAGACATCACCAAGTCCATATCTAAATTACCAACTCATTTAGTGATCTCCAGGACTGTCAGGAGCAATCCTAACACTACCGCCACTTCATCAAGAACTTGTTAAAGTCTGACCAGTCTCAGTAGTCACATGATCTGTAGTCACATGTTTGGTAGTCACATGCTCAGTAGTGCACAGACCATGTGGATTAGGTATATAAGGAGTGCCTCAGCTCCCATCAATTTTATCTTTCTTCCTCCCATCTGTGTCTGTGTCAGTGTCAGTGTCTGAGCTTTCTCTCTATCATCCTCTTCTTCTTTCACCAGAACTATGTCAAACATGCAGCCCCCCTTAATGTCTTAATGTCTAAAAATGTCAAGTTTCACTGGGAAGCCAAACACCAGCATGTCTTTGAAGACCTCAAGTGTCACTTTATGGAAAAACCTATCCTTGCTATTCCCACCCCAGACCAACCTTTCAAAATCAAAACCAATGCATCCCTGTTTGCCCCAGGAGCAGTCTGTTGAAAGAACTAAGCCAAAAGAGGAAGAATAGACTCAGACACAGACACAAGACACAGACACTAATGGGGGGAAAGAATGATTATTGGGAGAGTTGGGCCACTCCTTATATACCAAAACTACATGGTCTGTGCGCCAGGGTGACTGTGACTACAGGGATAGTGTGACTACCTCTATATAGGCAATATACCAGTCACAAAAGTTAACACAGTCCTCTCCCAAAGAGACAAAGATGGTGTCAAACACCCAATCACATTTTACTCAAAACCATTCTCTAAAACCAAACACAACTATCATTGCTCCAAACAAGAATGGCTAGCAATTATCTGTGCTCTCAAGGAATAGAGACACCACCTTGAAGGAGCCAGGCACAAATTCATTGTATGGTCCGATCATGAGAACCTCTCAAGATTTAGGAAACCCCAAATCCTAAACCATTGTCAAGCAAGATGGACTGCTTACATGAAACATTTCAAACCAAATCTCAAGATCAAACACATCTCTGGAAAGAAGAATGGACCCGCTGACACATTATCCCAACAACCAGATCATCATTCCAACAAAAAAGACAATCAGAATGTAACTGTCTTTGATAAATCCCTAATAGTCAATTCAGTGGAGCAGATCTCCATTCTTGATCAGCAAGATCTTGATGATGTCAAAAACAATAGGGAAATGATCAATCCAAAATTAGACAACACCCCAGACAATTCTATTCTCCATAGCACCAGGAGGATACTCATTCCCAACATTACTCTCCTGAATTGTTGCCTCCTGCAACAGATACATGATGTGTTAAGAGGTAATCCGTTTGGTTTTGGGCATATTGGGGATCTCGGCCATCTCGGCATTATTATTCAATATCTTTTCTATTTGTTTTTCTTTTAGTTTTTATATCATGAGAAAACCTTATCAGTAACTGTATAGTTGGTCTGTGCACCATTGTATTTACTATATAGTTTGGACTTGACAAGGGTTGATCCCCTTGTTGAGTTGCACCTTATACATCGCCTTGGTCCCCGGTCATTCAGAACTTACAGATGCGCAGTTGTAATTCAACATGATGCTCCAACCACTGGCCTGTTAGAGTTGCTTCTCCCAGTCAGGTGACTTAGTCAGGTGATGTCTCAGATGACATACATGTGATGGTGGGATGGGAAAGTCTTAGATAATTTCCTGTCCTGTATATAAACCTTACTTCTCTCTTTTGTACTTCTTATCCTCTTACAGTGTCTTACTCACTGTTAATCTATTCTCTTCTGGTGACTGTTAGAACTCCTCTGGAGTCTCCCTGCTTCTAATTTCAACAGGTTATGGGCCCCAAGCTATAGCAGCACCACCAACATCATTTTTTCCCCTCTTATTCTCTCTCTTCTCTCTCTCTGTTATGGTCTCAACGACGAACCCCCTACATTGGTTATACAAGTGGCACCTCGAACTTCTCGACATTCCGGACTATGAAGAAGTACCAGGCCGATCTACCTCTCCACACGGAACCCCTCTGCCCCCTCGGTACGAGTCCCAGTACCTCAACCACCACCTCCGCCAAGTATGGGATAACTCCCCCTTTATCCATATCTATTGGCACGGACTCTACGAGACCACAATTGCTCGGCCCGCACTCACCGGAGCCGACAACTACAGATGGAGGCAGATCGTTGGAGATATGTCCTTCACCCACCTGTACCTGATGGGCCGACCCTACGACCTTCGCCGGACCGACTCCCCTGTCAATCTCTCTACCAGCCACTTCTCCACAACGTCATCGCCTTCGGATCAAGAGAACTCTGATAGTACAGATTCCGTAGATCCATCGTCTTCCATTTCACAGCGAGCTTCCATTCCCGGAACGCCATCTTGTTCCGACGTCCCTTCCGATCCCGTCAGTAGCGTTTCATCTTAGTGAGCAATGGACGAAATAGTAAAAGCAGAAGTATCTCGAAATGTATAAATAATGGACCATTCTGTAGTTGAAGCCTCAGCTTCAACCTTTCGTTTGTCTCCCTCTTTACTCTTGTCTGTTAAGACAGAAAAGTGACCACACCAGGGTTTGAACCTGGGACCTCCTGTTGGAGCCACAGTTGCTCTTACCACTGAGCTATATGGTCTGGTTACTGTAGGAACTAGTAGGTCATATATAACCTGTTTCACTAGGGATGGCCTTGACTGCCTACCACTGGCACACTGTAGGGGCTGGTGCACTAGGTGGTTTCTCTGGTCAGTTCAGTGGACCTAACCTGAAGAGTGACTTGTCCTATCATCACTCAACATTGTCCTCTCTCTCTCTCTCTCTCGCGAATATAACTCGTTGTTGTATTCTCTCGAGTGAACTTAGCGTTCTTCTGTCTGTCAACAGCAGAAGATATCAGTCTCTGTTCAGTACTCCAGGACAACTAGTGTTGTTAGCCGAAGGTGATCGTTGAAGTGATCCTTCAGTGTTGACTAGCCTAGCGGCCATCCTCGCAGTGCCCTCTAGGTGAACCATAACACACACTCTCTCTACTCTCTCCACTTATTTTCGCTCTCCTGGATGCATTTTTGCTCCGATTTGCTTTATTCCAACATCACCACATCACCTGTGCACTACACTTTCTGCCAATGCCCAACATGACCCAACACTGCGATTTTTGCGACCTCCATGGCCACTTCAGATCAGAATGCTCACTATTTATTGAGGCAAGATCAAAGGCTCATAGGTGCACCATTTCGCGCGCTACGCGCACACAACATGGCAGACGCGTTGCCCACATGGTGGGGCACCCCTCTGCAAAGTTTCAGGCTGATCCATCCACTATTGAGGCCCCTACAGCTGAGTTTGCTGGACACATTGCTTTGACCTCCACATTATCTTCCCCATCCTCACCACCTCTCCAACTTGATGCTGATTGTTAGGATTGCTCCTGACAGTCCTGGAGATCACTAGATGAGTTGGTGATTTAGATATGGACTTGGTGATATCTTATCAGTTGTCACATGTCCTGCTTACCTCAGCTAGTGTAGAACTTGCCTGTGGACGCTTCTGAAGCCTTTAGCTTCTTATAGTTGTCTGCAGGTGAGTAGTTATAATTAAAATGTTAAGTTCAGCTTCTTATAGTTGTCTGCAGAATACTGCAGTTAATACTCAATAGATCAGCTCATTTTGACCACCGTTAGGACTGTCATCATCTCCTCTATGCGCTAGCATTAACACTGATTTCCATTGGATTGCTGACACTGGTGCCACCTCCCACATGACTCCTCACAGGCACTGGTTCAAGTCCTACTCCCCTTGCAACATCCCCATCAAGCTTGCTGATGACTCTGTGGTCTATGCTGTTGGTATGGGCTCTGTCATTTTCCATCCCATTCTGGAGGGTAAGGCTGCATATCCACTGGAGTTTACCAGGGTTTTGCATGTCCCAGCTCTTAGAGCCAACCTCCTCTCCTGCCTCTACCTCACCAAGCATAAGAGCTTCACCATCCTCATCACTGCTGAGTCTATGGCCTTCAGGAGGGGACAGGATCTCCTGTTCAGGGCTCACATCAGGTCTAACAACTCTGCTATTCTCACTGGAACTACTGTGGCTTCTGAATCTGCCTACTCCATCTCCACCCTCCCTGCTGATCTCTCCCTCTGGCATAGGAGGTTTATCCATCACAACTATGCTGATGTGAAGAAGATGATCTCTCAGGGTCTTGTCACTGGTCTTAAACTGGAATGGTCTGCCACCCCACCTGATCCCATCTGTGAACCTTGTCTAGCTGGCAAGATGCACTCCCATTCCTTCCCCTCTTCCTCCAACCACAACTACTCCCCTCTTGCCCTTATTCACTCTGATCTCCATGGTCCTCTCCCCACTGCTACCCACTCTGGCTACAGGTACTGGATTACCTTCATTGATGATGCTACCAGGCTCAGAGCTGTCTATCTGCTCAAGGCCAAGTCTGAGGCTTTCAAGGCTTTCCAGTAATGTGCTAGCTAGGTAGTAGAAGTGAAATCAATACAAAATCACTATAAGTCACAATGGGTCACTAAGTTCACCACTACTAACTGCTAGTGCTTGCGAACGAGTTTCGAAGGGGAGATAATCAAATAGGTAGATAGGGGTGGAGGGTGGTGTTAGCTAGCAAGATGTCTCACTAGTGGTTTTGGTAGCTAGCGAGTGGGTGCTCACTAACGGGGTGGTCGCTAGACAACAACGGACAAGGTTGTTTAATTAAAATATAGCTTCGAATCCTAAATGACGGCTACGTCACTATAGATACCAAGATAAAGGATTCGCGAGGATAGTTAACAGGCCAGTAGCTAGCTGCACTGTGGTTATACCCTCCCGATCTAGTGAACGTACCAACTTGTACCCTCTTGATACAAGATGCGATGAGAACGCTAGTGATCGTTCGTCGATCAACTTGCTATATCCAATCTATAGGAATTCTTGTTAATCTAATCTCACTTCCTTAATCTGACATCTCTATTGACCGAAGCTAAATCTTAACTCACACTAGACAAGTCACTTAATAAATCACTTATATATGATCTATCACTAGACGAGCTGGCAAGATTGCTTGTCCAACACGCTCGCTAGCGAGGGGTATTTATACATCGCGAGACTAACTAGATTACAAATAAAGGAATAGTAAAATATCGGATTTATCGGTTTGTCGGACCTCCGCTAGCTACCCTATAACCTGGGTTGAGGGTTCACTAGGCCAATCGGAGGCCTATCTAGTTATCCCTGATGGGTGTCCATATGGACGGTGCTCTCGCGAGCTATGGTACCTAGCTACTTCCGTCGGTAGCTAGGGTCGGTAGCATATGATGTCAGACTGCTAGGTAATATCTTTATTCCAGCGTGTGGCTAGCAGCTATCGAGCGATCGATAACTAGCTGGCGCCTGGCTATTGGTACTCGGGACAGTTCGCAGCGCCTCGTGAGCCCGATTACTCGCGAGGTATCTCCTCGCTAGCCGGTCCTTCCGATGTGTGTCTCGGTTCAATTCTGGGGAGGGCTAACTAGCGCGGCTGTGCGCTGACTAATCGCTAGGCTTGTGCCGTAGCTAGAATGCTATATCGCGAACCGGTCTTTGAGGAGTTGTATTATTCTAAATAGACTGACGTCGCTAACCGTTTTGGGTGAATAGGGTTGCGTCACTAGACCTCAGGGCCCATTCGCCTTAGTGATCCGTTGATCTACTGATCCGGGGCGCTATTGATAGTCGTAGCGAGACACTTTGAACGTGCTAGCGAGGCTCTGCTCGCTAGATGGACTTGTAGCTAAGGGTATGTTCATCCAAAGCTAATAGTATTACTCCTTGATACCGTACACTTTTCCGGTAAAGGGTACTAATGACCGGTCTCTCTAGCGAGGTTCATAGCTAGGTACTATATCACTCCTAGTGAGGGTTCTTTGAGGTTACTAACGGCCTAACTAGTGATATTCCTAGCTCCTGTAATGGATTCACGATTGAAATCGTTTCGGCCGTAACACCAGGGATACAAGGCTTGGGCTGAGAACCAACTTGGGGCTAAGATCAAGGCTCTGCAGGATGACAAGGGAGGAGAGTACATGTCCAAGGAGTTCCAGGCATTCACTGATGCTGCTGGGATTGAAAGGAAGCACTCTACCAGGAACAGGCCCCAGCAGAATGGTCTTGCTGAGAGGGCTAACAAGACTATGGGTGAAAGGATCACAGCCATGCTGTCTGAGTCCTCCCTTCCTCCTGTCTTCTAGAGTGAATGTCTGTCATCTATGGTCCATGTCTGGAATAGGCTCCCTACCTCTCCTCTTCCCCACACCACTCCCTATGAGGCCTTCTATGGCAAGAAGCCTGATGTCTCCCATCTCAGAGTCTGGGGTTGTACTGCTTATGTGGACTTGCCTCCTGTACGGTTACAACGCCCTGCTGCGCCTCCTACACCTGCAGTGATCAAATCATCTGAGGTCAAGTCTAGTCCTCCTAGAGATGTGTCCACTCCCTCCAGTCCTTCTTCCTCCTCTACCTCTACTGTCACTCCTCCTGGATCTCCCTCTGCCTCACACTATGGTACACCATTTCATACACCTGCCCCTGCTCCTCTATCACCTCCACAGCCTCCATCCAGTCCTCCTCCTCTTCCTAGAACTCCTCCTCCTGTCTCTGGTCCTATTCCTCCCCCTGTTACTCCATCTTCTGCCCAGCCTCCTCCTGCTCCTCCCAGAGTCCCTAGATGCTCTAATTGCACCAGGAAGGCCCCAGGAGAGTGGTGGAAGGTCAAGGGCATGCCCCAGCTTGGAGATGATGATGATGAGGACCTGGCACTCTTTATATCAGACATGGGCTACTCTGAGGTTGAGTTTGCTGGCAGTGTTTCTGGTGCAGATCCCAGGACCTACAGGATGGCTATAGCAGCTCCTGATGCCAAATTCTGGGATGAGGCTTGTGGCACTGGGGTCCTCTCTCTGGAAGGCAATGGCACTTGGGAGATTGTTGAGCTGCCCCCTGGCAAGAAGCTCATTGACTCTGGCTGGGTGTTCAAGGTCAAGAGTGTTGAAATACGACGGTGTATCTGTAGGTTCTAGATGACCAGGGATAATGGCAGTGTATAAAGGTGCAACTCAACAAGGGAATCAACCTTGTCAAGTCAAGATTATATAGGTAAATACATGGCGCACAGACCAACTATACAGTTCATGATGGGAAATTCTCATGACAGATAATTGAAGGAAAATACAAAAGAAAATGATAATCGAATATAAACACCGAGCGTGCCGAGATCCCCGAGATGCCCGAAACTGAATGGATTACCTCTTAACACTATCCACTCCCCTTGCTCCTGGCACTGAGCTGTCCACTGTTGTCCCCACTCCTGATGAGCAAGAGTACATGAGGTCTATTCCCTATCTCTCTGCAGTTGGAGCCCTTCAGTATCTGGCCACCATGACCAGGCCTGACATTGCTTATGCTGTCTCCTACCTTGGACGCTTCAACCACAATCCTGCTCCTCAACACTGGGCTGCTGTCAAGCATTTATTTCACTACCTCAAGGGCACCATGGACTACAAGCTTGTCTACAAGGGCACAGATGAAGAAGACATCTTCCTGACCTACTCTGATGCCTCTCATGGCTCCTGCAAGGCTACAGAAAGAGCTACTGGTGGATATATGACTCTGGTTGGTGGTGGAGCTATTGGATGGTCTTCCAAGAGACAGAGCTTTGTCACTCTTTCCAGCACTGAGGCTGAGTATGTGGTAGCTGTTGAGGGAGGCAAGGAGATCTTGTGGATGAGAAACATCCTGTCTGAGTTTGGCTACACTCTCCCATCCCCTTCCACTCTCTTTGTTGACAACAGGTCTGGTATCAGTGTTGCCAAGAACCCAGAACACCATGGCAGGATGAAGCAGATGGATTTGTGCTTTTTCTGGCTCAGGGATGCTGTGGATGGAGGTCTGGTGGATCCTGTGTATGTGAGGACTGATGAGCAGCTGG
This sequence comes from Macrolepiota dolichaula, assembly GCA_003315915.1. Classification (NCBI taxonomy): domain Eukaryota; kingdom Fungi; phylum Basidiomycota; class Agaricomycetes; order Agaricales; family Agaricaceae; genus Macrolepiota; species Macrolepiota dolichaula. Next base: position 10,773 of record QFDT01000740.1, on the reverse strand, counting down.
CTGACATGTTCACCAAGGCTGTGAGCAAGAAGACTGTGATGTACACAGTTCTCAGGTTGGGCCTCAGGAGATAGAGGTCTGTGTGTTGGATTTGGACTGGTCAGATCAGGGGGTTGTGTTAGAGTTGCTCCTCCCAGTCAGGTGACTTAGTCAGGTGATGTCTCAAGTGACATACATGTGATGGTGGGATGGGAAAGTCTTAGATAATTTCCTGTCCTGTATATAAACCTTACTTCTCTCTCTTGTACTTCTTATCCTCTTACAGTGTCTTACTCACTGTTAATCTATTCTCTTCTGGTGACTGTTAGGACTCCTCTGGAGTCTCCCTGCTTCTATTTTCAACAACTACATCACTGGATGCCCAAAATGTCAACAGTTCAAGATTAACTGTTGCCCCACTCAACTGCCTCTGTAACCCATCCCTGGACCTAAATCAATGCAACTTTTTGCCCAGATCTTGATGGACCTCATTACTGACCTTCCCCTGTCCAATAACTTCGATTCTATTTTGTCCATAGTAGACCATGGACTTACAAAGGAGATAATTCTATCACCTTGCTCAAAGACCACCACAGCCAAAGACATAGCCTCAATTCTGATGGACAAGCTGTTTTCAAAATACAAAATTCCCAATAAAGTCATTTCAGACAGAGACCCTTGTTTTGCCACCAAGTCTATGCAAAAACTATACAAGTTCCTTAACATCAAGCCAGCATTCTCCACTGCATACCACCCTCAAACAGATGGCACAATGGAATGATTCAACCAGGAAATTAAAGCCTATTTTACTATCTATTGTTCATCCAACCCTCATAAATGGAGCCAGAACCTCCCATTGGTCAAATTCACCCACAACAACCAAGTACACTCCAGAAGAAAAGAAACCCCATTTGAACTTCTCTACAGACACACTCCCAAGACATTCCCATCAACCATCAACACTACCAATGCCCCAGCAGTCAAAAATAGGATGAAACAATTAACCAAAACAAGAACAAAGGCTCTGGAAGCCCATAACCATGCACAAGCAATCATAATGACTTGCACAGCCCACAGATCCTTATCTCAGATCAACAAAAGGGATAAGGTTTGGTTAGAGAACCGGAACCTACGGATTAACTACCTTTCCAAGAAAATGGCCCAAAAATGAGAAGGACCCTTCATTGTTATCAAGAAGATTTCTCCTGTGGTCTATCAACTCTGACTTCTGAAGATATGGAAGATCCATGACAAATTCCATGCATCCCTCCTCACTCCAGCAACCAAGAACACCGTTTATGGACCACACCACACTACCCCTCCACCGGTCCTAGTTTGCCAAGAAGAAGAATATGAAGTTGAATCAATTATCCAACATTGGAAACACCACAACAGCCTTGAATTCCTAATCAAGTGGAAAGGCTACCCGACTTCCAAGAACACATAGGAGCCCGCCTTTAATTTAGGGAATGCAAAGAAGACCCTCAATGCATATAAACGTTGCCACTGCCTCTAGATACATGTATGTCTTCTACCCCCACATTTCCCTCACGCTCTATCTCGCCCTCTACCTCTGTCACTGTTACCAACAATACCCAAAGTCTGCAGAACCCGTCAAACCAGACAATCCCAAGCCCAAACACCTCACTCTCAAGCAACAGTCCTAGTTCTACTACCACAGCATCCTCCTAGATTAATGCCCTCCAATCCAGCGAGCCCTTATCTCCCCCTCCTAGTTTGGAAGCCAAACGCAACCGTATCCTTCTCCAACTTCTCAAAAGGATCCAACAATATTTGCCCAAACAGAATCCCGCTCTACAAGGGAATAGTGAAATACTTGCCATACTCCACTTGTACAGGGTATCACTTGCTAGCAGCATTACTAGCCACCAACTTCTCCTCCACCTGGACCATAACGTTGGCAGATTTATCAACAACTTTATTCCTGATAACCTCCCCAGAGAAGTACTTACAGAAATATCCAAATTCCACCAAATCTGGAATTCACAGAGAGCTCAAGGTCCTATGGACACTTGCTCATCATGCCGAGGTCGCCCTCTACCAAATCATATGTTTCCCTGAAACCCACCTCGAGGATGTTCCAGACCTCCACAGCATGGTCAATCAAATCCGACCATACATTCCATTCCTAGATTCATTCCAAATGATGGTAGCATACCTCCCCATCGCCAAAGCCAATGCCCTCCACCAACTCCTAGCCCTGGGCAACTCCCGACCTCTCCCAACCACTGCTCTCGGCCTCATCAAAGCAACCAGATGGACCATTAACAAGTAAATAATCACTCTCAAAACCTACAAGGACAACAACATCATAACCAGAATTACCAACCAAACCCCACTCTCTCTTGTAATCAACAGATGAGACTTCCCCAACCATCTCACCACATCGTCCCAAACAGTGCTGGCTTCTCCCTACCACGTTTTCCCCGTTACAATCCAAGACATCAAGTCTGCGTTATGCCCAAATATTACTGCCCTCCAGGCCACACAGAACTCCAATGAGAACCCTCTCCCTTTATGGACCTCCAGCAAATGGTCAGCACCCTCAAATGTGTCCAATGACTCTGACAAGGAGAATAGGCTTCCATCTCCATTGGCCTGCCCTCTACATGCTCCTGCCCCCAGCACACCAATTCCCTGGCAGCTCTTCTCTCCAAAGTTGGAGACAACAAGCCCTTCTCCAATGTTAGAAGCAGATGTTTTTTTTTTTTTTAATATCCAAATTTATTGCACTAGACTAGCTAAGTACAAACGGGCGCGCAATAGCAGTCCCAAAAAACAAAAACCAAGTCCAAAACACAATATAGGAATGACAAACTAGGGTGGAGCGGCAGAACATGATACAAACACAGGGTAGGTACTGAAGTAGAAGAGTAGAAGTGGCATCGACCGCAAAAACAAGGCGGCCAATGATGAACAGAAAATAAAACCAGAAAGTGAAGAGGGTCCAGGAGTGGGGTGGGGGCAAAATTAGGTTTTGCTAATCCCCAATAATGTCCAACAAAGAAGAATAGAGAGTTTTAGTAAAAAACTAACTGTGAGTTGTCATATGATGCCCGTTAGTGCACATCCAGAAATTGGTTTTGTTGCTGTTGTTATTGTTGTTGCATAGCTTGGTTGCGAATGAGAAGTGCCCACTCCCCATTGGAGTCATCAGGCGGGAAAGCGAAAGCAAGTGGGTTGTCCTTCAAAAAGCTGATCAACCAGTAAAGGTTGTCGTATCGCTTGCCCATAAACCATAGCCGCTTGAAGTGCATTAGAAGCAGATGATCAGATTAGAAATAATAGCAAGTTGGAACTTGCAGTTTACAAAGGGGATAATGTTATGGTCTCAACAACCAAACCCCTATACTGGCTCTACAAGTGGTGCCTCAAACTACTCGACATTCCAGACTACAAAGAAGTACTGGGCCAATCCTGTTGAAAGAAGAAGAGGATGATAGAGAGAAAGCTCAGACACTGACACAGACACAGACACAGATGGGAGGAAAAAAGATGAAATTGATGGGAGCTGAGGCACTCCTTATATACCTAATCCACATGGTCTGTGCACTACTGAGCATGTGACTACCAAACATGTGACTACAGATTATGTGACTACTGAGGCTGGTCAGACTTTAACAAATCCACCTCTTCACACAGAACACCTCTGCCCCCTCAGTACAATTCACCATTCATCCATATCTATTGACATGGACTCTACAAGATAACTATTGCTTGGCCCGCACTCACCAGATCCAACAACTATGGATGGAGGCAGATTGTTGGAGATACATTCTTTACTCACCTATACCTGATGGGCCGACCCTACGACCTCCACCAGACCAACTCCCCTGTTAATCTTAGTATCAGCCACTTTGTCATGACCCAATCTGACCAACACTGCCCCAACCTGATGCTGCCCTGATGCCCATACCTGCCAACTTCTTGTTCTCGTTCTCTAACATTCGACCAACATTGGTTCCTTCATGGTACCAGTTGCCTTGGGGTAACTGGTTGCTAACCCACGGTTGCTTGGCGACCAATGCATCGTGGGGCGAATCTCCAACTGTTGGCCAACCTGTCCTATTTCTATTATATCTCACTCTATCCGTAGTTTCTCCACCCTATTTCATATTTCTTTCATTCTTCTATTTTCCGTTGGATACTTGTCCTCCTATTGCGTATGTGTTCCTGACCCCTAGACCTTGCTCCTCGTCATGTGCCCTAGTATCCACCTTGTTTGTTTCTCCCATTTGTCCTTCTTATCTTATGTTTCTCTGTTTCTCCAATTCCTTTGAGTATATAAACCCCCTGTCCTCTACCTTGTACCTCAGTCTGAATATCAACTTAGTCTCCCCTCATAACTCTGTCCCATCTTAAGTTGCTCTGACGCACTCCTTCTTCTTTGTCTGTTTGAAATCTGGACCATGACAGCAGGGACAGTGCAGCACATAAGCTGAAGCCAAGGTCCAACTCTGCTGATGTTCAACCAACCCAATCGGCCAACGGTCTGACTTAGTCTGTTCTCATACTTAACACACTTCTTCACTTCATCATCACCTTTGGATCAAAAGAACTCCAACAGTATAGATTCTGTAGATCTGTTGTCTTCCATTTCACAACAAGCTTTCATTCCTGGAACACCATCTTGTTTCAACATTCCTTCCAATCCCGTTAGTAGTGTCTCATCTTAATTAGCAATGGACAAAATAGTAAAGTTAGAAGTATTTCAAAATGTATAAATAATGTACTGTTCTGTAGTTGAAGCTTCAGCTTTAACCTTTTGTTTATCCTTTCATTTACCTACCTCTCTACTCTTGTCCTCTCTCTCTCTGTTATGGTTCAGCGGGCTCCTAGACCTAAGTTAGGAGGTGCCTAGCTAATTAAGGACCGAGATCCTTAACCAGCCTGCTAATAGGTGAATTGGTGAAGTGACGATACCAAAGTATAATCAACAACCGATAGCGTTGAAGCGTCGCAGCTATGGGTCTGTTAACTTCAGAGGATTAGAAGTTAAGGTCAACCAATCTTGGATTAGACGGGTAACGGTTAAGTTACAACAGAAGAGAATCAAAAACTTGGAGTTTTTGATCCTGTAATCTACGCCTATTTATGCAAGTCCAAGGTCATTGTGTACTATTGTATCTATGAGTCATAAATGTCTGTCTGAGTCATTGATCGATCGAGAGAAACTACTAGTACACTACAGAGCGTTCAACGAGTCAGTCTGTATCTAGATCGTAGTCCATAATCTACTATAACGTTCTATCTACTCCGAGTCATCATTATCTGAGACAGTAGAACGTTTGGACAAGGTGGGGAAGCCCGTGGAGGACTCCTGAGGCGTAGGCGCTGCGGACGAGGATGAGGAGGCCAAGGAAGACAAGGGTGAGGACAAGAGATCGTAGGGAATGATCTCTGAGGACATCTCCTGATAATAGGAGGCAATAGCACAGAGTGGTACATCTTCTGAGGAGTCAGAAGAAGCATTGGACACATCATCGAACAGCCAAGGCTGCGATGGATAGTGATGGCCGTATTCTCCTGACTCGATGAGTGCAGCAAGAACTCCAGGAAGTTCCTGCTTGTCATAGAACATGAAAGGATGTCACCAGGTGGTACAATTATCCGTGACCGGATAGGGGTGCCATCCATTCTCAATGGCTGCCATCCAGCACATTGGATACGTGCTAAGGACTTCACCGTCTCCAATTATGTGGCGGTAGGGAGCCGCATGCATAGCTCGTTGTAGAACTGCATTAAGCTTGGCACAGTTGTAGACAGGGGGAAGAGGTGTGAGCCTATAATCAGAGGTGTGTCCAGCGATGACTCTGAGAAGGTTCTGGCCCTCAGGAACTAGGACATGAGTCCCTGGGTCCATAACACACACACACTCTCTCTCTTGAATATAACTTGTTGTTGTATTCCCTTGAGTGAACTTAGTGTTCTTCTGTTTGTCAATAGCAGAAGATATCAGTCTCTGTTCAGTACTCCAGGACAACTAGTGTTATCAGCCAAAGGTGATCATTGAAGTGATCCTTCAGTGTTGACTAGCCTACCAGCCATCCTCACAGTGCCCTCTAGGTGAACCTTAACAGGCCCAGTGACCTCTTCTTTGGCATTAGCTTTGGGCTTGCTAACAACCTATACTTTATCATTGATCAATGATGCTCAACAGATTCTCTTGAGTGGCCTTGAAGCCAACATTGACTGAGTCAAGGGTCCTGCCCTTGATTCCTCTCACCTCCAATGCTCATAGCCCCACTCCTTCTTGGCAGTGAGCTGTCCTTCATGCTTCCATGCCACTGCTGCTGCCAGTTTCTGCTCCTGCTCCCTCCTCTTCTCCTCCTGTTTCTGTTGCTCCTCCTCTTGACACTGCTTCTCTTCCCACCTTTGCTCCTTTTCCTTCTCCTTCTCTGCCTGAGCTAAGGCCTTGGCCTTGGCCTCCTCCTCCCTTTGCCTTTCCATTGCTTCATGTTTCTCCCTCTCCTAGCACTGGTGAGCCAGTCAATTCTTCCAGTTGGTGACCAACTCTCCCATTCAGCACTCAGTATCTTTGGCCATATGTGTAGAAAGAACTAGACCAAAAGAGAAAGAACTCAGACACTAACACAAGAGACACAAACACTGATGGGGGGAAAGAATGATTATTGGGGGAGTTGGATCACTCCTTATATATGTTATGAACCCAGGGACTCACGTCTTAGTCCCTGAGGGACAGAATCTGCTCAGAGTTATCTCTAGGCATACCTCTGATTATAGGCTCACACCTCTTCCCTCTATCTATGATTGCAACAAGCTTAATGCAGTTCTACAACAAGCTATGCATGCAGCTCCTTACTGCCACATAATTGGAGATAGTGAAGTCCTTAGCACATACCCAATGTGCTGGATGGCAGCCATTGAAAATGAATGGTGCTCCTATCCAGTCATGGATAATTGTACAACCTGGTAGCATCCCTACATGTTCCACGACAAGCAGAAACTTCCTAGAGTTCTTGCTGCGCTCATTGTGTCAGGAGAATATGGGCACCACTACCCATCACAGCCTTGGCTGTTCAATGACTTGTCTGATGCTTCTTCTGACTCCTCAGAAGATGTGCTACTTCATGCTATTGCTTTCTATTACCAGGAGATGTCCTTGGAGATTGTTCCATACAATCTCTCATCCTCATCCTCATTCTCCTTGGCCTCTTCATCTTCATCCACAGCACCTACACCTCAGGAGTCCTCCACAGGCTTTCCCACCTCATCCAAATGTTCTACTATCTCAGGTAACAATGACTTGGAGTAGATAGAACGTTATAGTAGATCATGGACTACGATTTAGATACAGACTGACTCATTGGATGCTCTGTAGTGTACTAGTAGTTTCTCTTCTTCAATTGATGACTCAGACAGACATTTATAACTTGTATATACAGTAGTACACAACAACCTTTGGACTTGCATAAATAGGCGTAGATTACAGGATCAAAAACTTTGAGTTTTTGATTCTTTTCTGTTGTAACTTAACTGTTACCTATCTAATTCAAGATTGGTCAATCTTAACTTCTAACCCTCTGAAGTTAAGGACTCATAACCGCAACAATTTAACATTATCAGTTGCTTACTATACTTTGGTATTGTAACTTTGCCAATTCACCTATTAGCAGGCTGGTTAAGGATTTTGATCCTTAATTAGCTAGGCACCTCCTAACTTAGGTCTAGGAGCCTGCTGAACCATAACATTAGAATCAAAAACTTCCCTTGGCAACTTCACAGTCCATTGTACGCATAGGAGACACGCACAATATATCTCTGGTGGCCAGTCTACCATAACACTGGGCAGGAACCTCAGCTGTCATTGCTTTGTGCTAAACAGTCTGAACTGGGTAGTACTACTATAGAAAACTGCAGAACTCCTATAGGTTGACATCAGTAAAGGTTGTCAGTAACCTTCTAGCTCCTTGGACACTGTATCCAAAAGAGGAGAATGCCAGTCATTGCCATAGAGTCACTGAACCATTTGCCTGTATCCTGGTCTGTCCACTTTCAGACACTAAACTAGAAAAGGTCCTTCTGTCCACTTTCAGAAGCAAAACTAGAAAAGGAACCTTCTATCCCCTTTCAGAAGCAAAAATAGAAAACTGGAAATCTGTTCTCTTTCAGACTGGAAACTACAAAAGAAACCCCATCTTTTCCTCAAACCCAAAGACACTAACACTCATTTAAAATCAAAATCACCACCTTCATTTGTGATATCCTATTTTACCCATCCACACTCCTTTGCCCTATCAAACAAATTCCAAAATGCCACACCCAGCAGGATCTGGAACAATTAAATTGGAAAAACTAATACCTTAACATCATTCATTTCCCACTGCCACAGCCACATCTTCTCAAGAAGAATCACACTGAGTTAAAGCCTCAGCTTCCTCAATATCCAACAAACCTCCCTTCCACCAATCCTGAAAATCCAAACAATGAGAAATACCTTTCACCAACCACTCCCTCAGAACCCCTTCCAGAACCCCAGCCAACTTTGGTATCTCACCATCACCTGCAATCCAGCATACTGAGTCTAACAAGGAGCCAAGTCCTAAAAGAGCTTCCTCTAGTGCCACAGCCAAGCTTGCTAGACAAGCTTCTCAGTCAGAGTCAGATCAGCAATCTAGCTCATCAACTTTGAGACAGGAATCCACTGCATTCACCTGGAACCCAGAGAAAGTCATCCTTACTTCCTGGCAGTGAAAACACTTCAACACTTGGAATCCAGAACAACAAGCCGGATTCTACGATCTTTCAGACAAAGAAAGAGTCAAACTTTGGAAAGACCTCAAAGCTTGGGAAACAAGACAACTGCAGCACCCCCCATTTCTACAAGTATCTCCCAGAGCCAATCAGATCTCACTTCCCTCCACACCAGTACCCTCAAGACCTCTTACAAGAAATCAGAGCAATTTGCCAAACACCTTATCACCAAGCACTAGTCCAAGACCGCCACACCAAACCTTCCAGCCTCAGCAGCCAATCCCAACTCCAATGGCACCAGGAGCAGACCCAAAAGTCCCAAAGCCTGATAGCTTCTATGGAAACCCTGTTGAAAGGTAATCCACGTGTATTCGGTCATCTCGGGGATATCGGCCATCTCGGACATTTATTCAATTTATATTTTCTTTTATGATTTACTTTTGATTATTGGTCGTGGTAATTTCACATCAAGAACTATGCAGTTGGTCTGTGCACCATAATTTTGTGTATATAGTCTGTACTCAAAAAGGTTGATACCTTGTCGTGTTGCACCCCAATACTACGCCTTTGTCCCCAGTCACTTAGAACCTTCAACAGGTCTACACTAGCGTCTTATTTTAACAAACCCATACAACTATCCAAGATGGAAGCAAGATCTCCAGATCTATTTCACCTCCCAACCTACAAACCTTCTGGACACAAAAGCCAGAATCATGTTTGCCTTACTCAACATGGCAGGACCAGCAGCAGAATGGAAAGAGTCCTATGTCACAGACTACACCACCAACAATGTGTTTAACCTGATGCAGATGTTGGACCAGTTCTTCCATTTCCTCAATGATTCGTTCAAACAAGCCTCCACAGGCCTTGTTACCATTGACAGGCTTACAAACCTCAAGCAAAATTATCAACCCATTGAAGAATACATCAACACCTTCAAGAACCCCTGCATTTCAGCAGGTATATCCCATAAAAAGACAAAGATTGCATTCTTTATCCAAGGATTGGACCCACGTTATTGTAAAGGAGTCATTGACCAGAACCCACAAACATCCTCAATCAATAATTTCTACAACTCCACTTGCAGAGTTGGAGGATTGGAACACTTTCAATTGTATGCTGAGCAGCCAAGACATCACTCAAAACACAAGTCATCCCATTCGCGCCATAGCTCAAAATATAGTCCTTCATACCAGAACTATAGCACAAAACCTTACCAATTGAATTCAAAGACTAGTAACCCTTCAGGATACGGTCCCATGGATGTTGACAACATCATCACAAGAGAACTTAATTACATTAACTGAGCAGATGCAGAATCTGACAAAGAAACAGAAAGCAATGCTTTGTTGATATCATCTGATGATGATTTCAAAGAAATCAACAAACTTGTTGAACACCAAGTTAACAAAGAACTCAATGCTATCCTTATCCCAGAGCAGCAACAACACAGAAAACTTGAGTTGTACTTCAATTGTGCAGGAAAGCACATGGTCAGAAATTGCCCTGAAGTAAAGCAGAAGAACTGTTTCAACAAGACAAAGAAGAAGTCTTTCAAGAAACAATGAATCAACAATGTAGAATAATCAGATGATGAAGAAGAAACTCAAGACAACCAGTTCTTTTGAGACTCCAGAAAGAAATAAGTATCAGACAATTTCACCTTCTAACAATCTTACTTTAAAAACCAAATCAATTAATACTATTCAAGCTGTTATGAAGAACAAGATTATTTATCTTCCCTCAACAGTATACCTCCCTAATGGACAAGAAACTGAAATTCTCGCTATCCTTGATTTAGGAGCAGGCAGAAATTTCATTGATCCAGAACTTTCAAATAATTGGAACCTTCTGTTAAGTACAAGAATAGACTAAGTCAGACTGTTGGCCGATTGGGTTGGTTAAATGTTGGCGGAGTTGGACCTTGTGTTGAATTACGACTGCGCGTCTGTAAGTTCTGAATGACTAGGGACCAAGGCGATGTATAAGGTGTTGGAAACTAAAGCAGGGAGACTCCAGAGGAGTCCTAACAGTCACCAGAAGAAAGTAGATTAACAG
>QFDT01000739.1:0-17389 GCA_003315915.1 Macrolepiota dolichaula | reverse complement strand
TCCTATTGCAATCGTCCTCTGAACCCATCTAAGTTCACGATCAAACTCCCGATCTTCTAACGCTTTTTGTTTGCCCTTGCCCTTACGTCTCGGGCCAGATGGTTTGTGTAAAGCCTTGAGAGGTTCATATGGGGGTTCATGGTAAACTACCCCATCCACAGTTACGGAACCATCATCATTATCCTCAAGTTGACGTTCGAGTTGATGCAGGAAGAAGAAAGTCGGGGCATAGAAGCCGCTGTGCCGGGTTGTAAGTTGAGAGAAGAGGTATGCCTTGGGAATGTGTGGATAGTCCTTTTGAAGCTGATTCTACGACATTCTCCGTTTAAGTTCTCTTCGTGTTTTACGAGGGAGAGGACATACGAGTGCGAGGTCGTGATAATCCTTTCCGCCTACAAACGGCCTCCCGGTATTTAACCAAAACGCATTCTCTTTTGCTTTTCCCTTCTCCTTCCGAGCACGTTTCTTCTGCCGTTCTCCCTCGCCGTCCGTAGCCTTTCGTTTCCCTTTCACATCTTTCTGTGCACGGGGATAAGTTGAGTCCTCGAACAGGATGTGTAAAACACGCTCGACAGTGGCATGTCCGAGTTGGGGAAAGTGGTCCGTGACGAGTGAAGAAACATGTGTTGGGTCTACATCTGGGATGATTTCAAGAATTTGAGCCGTAAACCGGGACTGAAGCTGGTCCGGTATTTCTTCGAGGGATGGCGGTGAGGCGAGTTGCTGCTGTGACATTGGCCGGGGTACAAGCAGAGGTGAAGAAGTCGCAGGTGAAGGACCAAGACTTAAGGAGCCTCCCATAACAGCGCGAGGACTAGAAGGAGAAAGAAGCCCATGAGGGGAACGGTTACCCCTCGAAGGTCCTGGAACAGCAAACAACCTTTGTGGTTGTGGTAAAGGCCTGTTCCCTTCGTCATTTCCGCCTGTATTCGTCCCATGCCCAGCAGTCGCAGTACCGTTGTCTCTCGCCTTGCCTTTACCACTGACTGCATGAGACACCTCTGAATCTCCTGTTTCTGGGCCAGTTCCCAGTCCCGCCACACGGTTCTCGTGAGGAATATTGCCCGGTGAACCCGTGTTCCTGATACCATTCGATGCGTGCAGCTTCGAGCTCGATGAGCGCGACACGCCCCTTACACGCGAAGGGCCTGCCTTTGGCGCAGCACCAGATTCCGTGTCCGTGTCCGTGTCCGTGTCCGTGTCCGTGTCGACAACAATGACCTTTCGCCTTTTCCTGGCTGAAGTAGAGGCGACAGGTTTCCAATAGCTATAGCTGGTGCGGAATGTTCCCTTGAGATCGTCATCGCCGTCTGTGAGCTCAATGACCTCCACATCTTTCATCCTCCCTTTGCCCTTGGCACTGCCATTCGTGTTGTGGGTTGCTGATCGGGTGCGAAGTTTTATGGATTCGAGCGGCGGGGAGGACGATGCCTGTGAAGAAATTTCAATAACTTCCGCATCTTGCATTGGTTGTTGGCAAAAGACATATTTCATTCAAGCAAGGAACTGCTAATGAGGTATTTGGCAAGGACGTTGGATACAAACAGTGCCAAATATTACTAGCACATTCGCAATCTATTCTCGATGCTTACCATCCCCAGTCAATAATCGTCGAAATATATTCCATAACGACAATAGTACATCGGAAACATCATTTCTCAAATACATTCTTCTCTCAGAAAACGGGGACACTCGAAAATTGGAGACATCGCTCATCGGCGCCTGTTCTGAGTCAGGTAAGATGAGGATCAATCCTATGATAAGCACCCACCAAAATAGATCAATTCAAGGCGATTCAAACGCCCATTGTTGACGGATATTGTTCGGGAAATCGACGGCGCTGTCAACCACAGCAAGGGTTCCGGCAGTAAGGTTATCACCCTGAGCAGCAATAACCACCTTGGGATCATAGGGCATCAGATACATGTAATTGTATGCCCATAATTGGTTGAGGCTCTTCGGAGGCTCCCTCTTCTGTCCTTGGGTAAGAACGGTGCCAGGACTGATGTTTCCTCCATCCTCTGATTTAAATTAGTCATCATATCAGACAATAAATATAATGTATCACTCTCACCATAACCCTTGACTTCGAGAGCGAGACCAGAGTTCTTGTTGATGAGGAACCCACTGTCATAGGTCCACAACTGATTCGGATTAGCCGTCCTAGTGTAGAGAATAACATCTGCGCCCTCCTATCAAAATGGATAGTAAGTGATGGACGCCGCTTGGGGGTAATGAGAAAACAAACCTTCGTACTGCTTGCACGGACATCGAGTACAAGGTTGGACTCGACATTGCGAATAAGGAATTCACCCGAGGGGAAAGACATACTCGTGAATATTTTGAGAGAATAGAGAACTGGGTTGTGTCTGCAGGATAGCGTGGTACTTATACTTTTCATGGAGCATCGTACGTTTGGGGTAAGTTCTTGAGATTTCATTTCATGGTTATTCCATATCGACTGCCAGCGTAGGTATTCGGCAGAATCACGAGCAGCTTGGCAGACTGCCACTTTTCGCTTTCATACCGTCGCACGTCTATGAGATTTCGTGAACACGGCTCCAATGGAATTATTTACCCGGTACTCTCACTGATCCCGGATGATAGAAAAAGGCAGGTAGAGCCCTGCCGCTCTTGTCCCAGCTTACAGTCTCCCGTGGATTGTATATAAAGAAACCTTGTTGTCCTGAAGTGCATCATTCATGATTGTGAATTATGTCTTCCAAACATATGAAAGCATTCGAGCCTTCATTCATCCAGGAGCCGAACAATAATCATATGTACTCACGACGATATTCACCCTGAAAAGAGCCGCGTTGGGATCTCTGATTCCATAGCTGTCAAGCCCACCTTGGCTGAATTCGTCGTCAAACTAAAGATCGCGACAAGAATACCGTTTGATCAGAAAACCGTGCGCGGATGCTGGTTCTTTGGCTAGTCCTCCCCTTGAGCTATATTATGTTGCAGTGCGTAAATATAATGACATATACCCCTTGATAGTACAGAATGATTTATTATAACGAAGAACGGGAGGGACATGTGTTTGTGCACATCGAAGGTTAGTAAGCCCGGAACCCCGTCCGGTGGGAGGGGAGAAAAAGACGGATTACTGAAGAGTATGGAACATGAGTCAAGGGGTGGACAATCGTATGCCCATTCGTATGATCTAGGTAATATCTGGGTGGGAAACTTGAGGAGCTTGAGGGGCAGATAAAGCGTCATATAGGGGGCTTTCAATATACCATGTCATAGATTGCCACACTTCGTTCCCGCTTTACCAACCCCACTAACTCGCTTCATTCCGCAATTCCTCCTAGCCAAGTAGGAAGCTACAGTGTAAAATAAATCCGATGGTCTTTTTGATGTGCTTCCTGAATCTCGTGCCCGTTGATTATTATTCATCAAAAAGCCCGCAGATTCAAGACAAAGATAATGCAATTTTGCGGGACTCGATCATGTCGGCACTCCTCAGCATATCACTTATGTATATCAAGAGAAGCTTTACGTTGTGTTAAGTCACATAGACCACGATCGCGCATTACAGGGGGGGAGCTACCGAACAATGGACGAGTCAGGTGGAACCGGTATGGAGATGAAACATTCAAGACTTCATTTTCCACGACTAGGGGCGATCTATATTGGGACACACCATGGAGAACTTCGAGAAGATTTTGGAAACCCGTAACGCACTGGCACCGCACCTCCTTACCTATGCCTCGTTTGCGCTAACGTGTGACTACGAACACATCACGTTGGTTGGGTGATCAGTCGTAGGGGGTCAGTGAGCTTGTATCATGGCAAAATTGGCTCATGGCCATACTGGGGCCATGACTGCTTAGAAGCATGATGACGATGCATCCACTAAAGCCCAAGACTGACCTCTGAATGTTTCACACACCATTCTCGTGATGTCTGAGGTACTTTGGGAACTTCGTTTCGTGCTCATGTCGCCGCGCCTGCATTACACAGCACCTCATTTCCTTTGACATGTGCGCAGTGAAGTACCACGGTATCTAAGGTTGCAGCATTTCGGTTCAACACTCTTTCTCTTTCTTAACGTTGACCGTATAGCCACTTGGAAAACACCCTGTGAGCGGAGAATCCATCTGATGGATCCCACAATCAGTAAGCTTGACGCCACACCAATATGATCACTCTTATCAGGGCCTCTGGCGTAGGATGATTCTATTTGGTCGTTCTTAAATGCTGGGCACCTGGCTAACGTTTAAATGAAGTGAACAAGCTGTCTGTCGACTCACCCTTACCTAAAAACATCTACCGGAATTCGGGATGTATAAAGGAGCTCCAATCTCTCAATCTAGTCTTGTCCAAGAGCCTTCAGCTGCCCGAAAACTCGAACTTGATATCAACACTTCATCACAATGTCTGATAAACCCTGTTTCATTCGCAACGTCGCCTCGGCGAAAGTCCTTGACGTCTCTGGCGACAGTCTCGAGGTCTGCATGAACTATCCTTCAATTCTTCCCCATCTTCTGATTCTTGCTCTTCAGCCTGGCGCAAATGTCATTGTCTGGGATAGAAAGTCCTCTGGTGCCGATAATCAGCTGTGGACGTACGATAGTGAATACCTAATCAACAAGAACTCTGGGCTTGTTCTCGAGGTACCATTGGGTGAGATTCATTCATCTATAATATCCTTCAGTCGGTCACGGTGTCACGCGATAGTCAACGGAAAGATTGTTCCTGGAACGCCTCTTATTCAGGCCAAAAGAAATCAAGGCGCGAACCAGTTATGGGCCTATGATACAAAACACCGTTTGATTTCTATGTGTGACATGAAGATGTGTGTCTGGGGCCAAAATGGAAATGTCACGGACCCAGGAACGAAGATTGTGATAGATATCGCTATTGATGGTGAAGTTTCGCAGGAATGGATGGCGGACGTCCCTTGAAGAGATGCGGGATACATGTCGGGTTGTGAGGGACGTTCAGTATTAACAGTAGGATAAATTGTAGGCCTGTCTAGCGAATATGTAGCAAGCGGAAATTTGGTTTCTTACTCGTCACTATGTGTGATGTACCTAGCGCTGAAATACGTGGGGCGTGAATATTTTTGTTGGCGAGGTATGTGTTCCCGGGAAAAGACCAAGAGGGATAAGCTGACCATTACTCCATAGATTAAAAATTGTCAAATGATACAGCAAATCTATGGGGTCACGGCTACACAACTCTGGGTCACGTCCTTCAAACTTCTTGTGCTCGATTTCATCCAACTCGTTTTCAAAGAATTCAACTCGTCTTTATTGTTCCACAATAGACCTGCCGTGATTTAGTCCTCACAAGAAGGTCAAGTTATTGAGCGATCACTCACACCAATGTAACAAACAAAGACTCGAGTGATCTTTACGCCGTCAACAACCAGCTCCCCGACCGTATACACATATTGCGAGTATTGCTTGATATTCGTCCCCCCAACTGGGTTCTGATACACAGTGCTATTACTAACGGCCAACCAGTCACTGGATGTGCTTGTCTTGGTGACCCCGATCACGTCACTTGTTATCTTCTCCCAGATCGCATCTAGGTATAGATCAGAATCTCCAGTTGGGTGTCTAAAAGGCGACTTACTATTTGCGTAAGCTGGGAACGTCATACTATCTTTTCTATAATATATGTGAACGGTCAAAGTTATGAAGGACAACGAGAATGACGTACCCGAGTAATTCTCGACTAACCCAATCTTCCACCTGCTGCGCACTGGCTGGGTAAGTTTCGACCTGAAGGATTGAATCAAGTCCCCTAATTGCACCTCCGGGGCTCAGATCGGGGGGCTTGGAGTCTGATCCATTGTAAGCGAATGAAAAACTAGATTGAAACTTGGCCCCCGCGAATTCCATGAGCAATTCCCTGAGACTCAAGAGATCATTATTTCCAGCCTGAGGTTGTTTCTGATGGTACGTGTAGACTCAGGTAAAACGTACGGATGAAAATAAAGAGCAGGGATACCTGGAGCTCCACACGGATCTTCCCACACAAGATTTGCATAAGCTGTTGCATAGCTTTCTGGTCTGCTGGGAGCTCCTCGTATAGTACCTGGAGGGTGCGTCAGCCGATCATACAGAGATAGAGAGAAAGTCAACCCACCGTCTGGACAAAAATATATATGACGGGAATTTGGACTCCATTCGAATTTGTTCTGGATTGTTTCCATGGCATGACGATACTCCTCTGACGGATCGGATTGCGGGTTGGATCACCCGAGTTATAGAAACGGTCGATAGTGATAGTCGACCAAGTGCCCTGGCTCAATCCTGAGAGAATACTCAAACAATCGCCAGTCAAGTCGTCGATGGCCTGCTCTGTAATAGTTGGGTGAGTTACGTATATGGAATGATCGAGTAAACCTACTTTGGATAGAAGCAACCGGAATGCCCAGCCCGCTGAGAACGAGTGAGATTTTAGTGTTGGGAAACGCTATGGTACACAAAGCATACCCAAACAGTCCTTGTTCAAATACGGTGTTCATGTAGTCCCGATCAGGGTTTTGTATGGGAAGGTACATCAACTGTGTGTTGGACCTGAGGTACGCGGAATCTACTCCTTGAGCAGTCCATGAATCTGGCGGTATTGAGCCATACGCGAAGCCAAACCTGTCTTGAAAAGTTGTAGTAGCGTTTGGTTTGAGAGTATCGCTAAGTTGCTCGTCGTTGGAGGGCGTAGGGCCACCAGAGGGCAACTGAGCAGCTGAGGAGAATGCGTCACGTCGGATACTGTCTCGAACGGTCTTGCTGTCTGACTTGATCTGGTAGAAGGACTGGCGTAAAGAAAATATCGAATGAGTGACCTGACTTCCTCAAGATCTGAGTTTATACATACGCCCATAAGTAGACTATCGAGAAACTGGCACGAAGCCCTTCCATCGTGAGGGCACCATCAACATATAGGATGAGTGCGTCGAGTTTCCAGTCTTCCTGTTCCCCAACACCAGAATCGTATGTTTCCCTCATTGGCACATAGCTCCAATGTGGGTTCTTGTTTTCAGAGACAAGTTTAGTAGCAACATCGACCAAATCTGCAGTAGCTTGCGCTGTCGATGATTTTTGAGAGATTCTACCATACCAGCAGGAAAATAAAAAGACTTACACCCAACCCACATTGGAAGGTCTAGTCCACTAACATAACAAACTTGCGTCAGATGTGACCCCTACTTGTCCAATTTAGCCATTGAGCTTACCCGAAGACATTAGACACCAGATACTGGAGAATTTGACCGGTGATCGGAGTGCCGATACTGCATAAATTTGACACAGAGATTGGCGTAAAGAGTGCTTCTGGCGGTTTACTGCCGAAAATGTATCCGAATTGCGAAGGAAAAATAGACGCCGAAAGCGTATTCATTAAAACATTGAGGTCGTCATTTGAGTTGATCCGCATTGCCCCGAAATCAATTCCTCCGCCCGTTACACTCGATAAACTCGATACACTCGATACAGCCGATACAGCCGATATACCTTTGACTGTCTGTATGGAATTTTCTCATCGATTATTGGAACATCGTATAGGAAAATAGTTTACCTGGTCAAGCCCCAGCGTAGGCTCAAGTAGTTGGCCGGCACTTTCCCAGATCCTTTGTTTCATACTGGGATCGATTTCATGATCATAGATTTGAGTCGTTGAGGTTGAATTGCCCATTGTTGGGAATGGACTCGACTACGAAGGACAAGGGAGATTGACTGTGACGGCTTATATGTAGATGGCTGTATGCGGTAGGCATCACCGCAGAGCCTCCACTTGGTCTGCCTAGAACTTAATCGAAGTCACCCTAGAATGAGATGGGAGATACGACGGAAACACCATGGGTATGCCACTAACTTGTTTCCGTTCATGGACAGAAGTGTGACACGGTTGTCGCCCATCCTCCCGTAGAATCTTTACGACTATGGGGCAGTTCCATAGGCTCTGTTGTAGTACTGTTGGAACTTACACTTCAATGGATGGGAACACACATTCTGTTTCACCAAGGTTACTCAGTGTATGTATCCCAGAGCAGGCCTATTACCCGTTTGCATTACCCACCTCATCCACTCCTTGGAGCCCGAGGTCCAGTCACTGCCCCAAGTGCTTCTATTTTCACGTTGTCACTATTTTGGGTGCCTCGGTAGTATATATTTCACAGGAAGAATAGCTTGCCTGTCAGGTGAGGGGCGATCATGATTCCGGTTGGGGATGTTTGATAGGAGTAACCCAAGAATATTCAACTGACCTGGGAATGTTTGTGTTTTTGAGTGCATCAGGCCAAACCTGATGTCGTGAGAGCTGGAACATATTTTGTGCGTATGGAAATATGCATATGTAAGCTTCCTTCAATATGTACGTTAAGGTGGTAACAGTCATGTGGATGGGAAAGACATTGATGATATTTGATGCTGGGATAATTGTGCTATATATAAATATATGTGTGTGTATCAGCTGGCTGTGATTCTAAGAAGGGGTCACTGGAGAACCTGCAGACTCAGTGCATGATAGTGAGAACTCCTAGACAGCCCCAGGTCAACCCTGAGGCTATCATTAAACCCCCACACAGGAGAGCTAGCACCTAGAGAGGCACACACAATGCTGAGTGCCAGCAGGAGCAAATCTTATGGCTCAGGCTCCTTGTTTTTTTCTGCAGCAACTCCTCTGCTAGGTGTTATCAGCAGTTCATGAACAGAATCCAGGGATTACCATGGTCAATATATGGCATCATGCCAGAGGTGTTCAATTTGACCAGTTGCATATATTCAATGACACTAGGTGTGAAACTTTGGAGAGGTATACCCACAATTTGAAGAAGGTGTCCCCCAATAATGTGCTAGTGAGGGTAGGGTAGTGAAATATGATAAACAATTTACATATTGTTATATTTCCTTGGGGCTATCGTGTACTATAATATCCATCCATTCCTATCATTGCCCCGCTTGTCAAGGACCTGTCATCTTTCCGCTATTTCCCTTACTGCGATTACTCCAATGTTTACTCAGCCACAACGTCATACTTACTCAGCCGCCACTAGAGACTCTCCAGTAGGAATACCCCAGTAGTATATATACACCTAGATACTCTGTTGTATTCCTTACGCTTTACCAACTCGTTGATTCCCCTTCTCTTCTCTCTCATCGCCCTCAAGTCTTCATCACTTGTTGCAACCTGAGTTGACTACTTAGGAAGGTCATAACACATATCACCAATTATTGGTAGAGTTCACTAAGATACCACTATCCAACTGTTATGGTTCAGCAGGCTCCTAGACCTAAGTTAGGAGGCACCTAGCTAATTAAGGACCAAGATCCTTAACCAGCCTGCTAATAGGTGAATTGGCAAGTTACAATACCACTGTATCAGTAATCACTGGATAACATTGAAGCATCATGTTTGTCAGTCCTTAACTTCAGAGGATTAGAAGTTAAAATCAACCAATCTTGGATTAGATGGGTAACAGTTAAGTTACAACAGAAGAGAATCAAAAACTTGGAGTTTTTGATTCTGTAAACTACACCTATTTATGCAAGTCCAAAGGTTCTTGTGTACTACTGTATATATGAGTTATTAATGTCTGTCTGAGTCAATTGATTGAAGAATAGAAACTACTAGTACACTACAGAGTGTCCAATGAGTCAGTCTGTATCTAGATTGTAGTCCATGATCTACTATAACATTCTATCTACTCTAAGTTATCATTACCAGAGATTGTTATGGACCCAGGAACCCACGTCTTAGTTCCTGAGGGACAGAACCTCCTCAGGGTCATCTCTGGACATACCTCCGACTATAGGCTCATGCCACTTCCCCCCATCTACAATTGCGATGAGCTAAATGCAGTTCTCCAACAAGCTATGCATGCAGCTCCCTACCGCCACATAATTGGAGACGACAAAGTCCTCAGCACGTACCCAATGTGCTGGATGGCAGCCATTGAGAACGGATGGTGCCCCTACCCGGTCATGGACAATTGCACAACCTGGCGACATCCCTACATGTTCCACGATGAGCAGGAACTCCCTTGAGTTCTTGCTGTGCTCATTGTGTTAGGATTTTGCCAGAGCTCTTGTCCAGCAGTGCACGTTAATCCTGTACTGGACATTACGAGGCTAGCTAGATCTCCCAACGGATCCAACGCTTCTGGTCCTCTTCACTAGGACTTTGCTGTGGTCGGATAGGACAGCAGATAAGGAATGGCAAGGACAACAAGTCTACCAGACTTGAAGTCACAGCTGAGACGATGTCAAGTACCTTAGACAACGTAGAGAGAGAGAGGGAGAACACCAGGTAGTTCTTGCCTTGTTAGGGCTCGAAGAACTCAACACTAGGAGCAAGAAGAGAACACTGTCTAGTAGCAACAACACTAAGATTTGAATTGGGAAACTACCTACTTACAAGCTTGCTATTTATCGTGTATTGTACAAGCTATTGAGAGGTGGTAGTTCACCAGAAGGCGAGGGGGAATGGAAGTCCGTATCTAAACATAGGGTGGGGAACAACGGAGGTCTGTAGTTAAACATAGTACAAAAATGGAAGGAGAAGAAGAGAAAGGAAAAGCGGGAGTCCATGCTCCAAAGAGTCCAAGGTCTCTAAGTTTAGCTATTCTCCTACGTCGGTGTTGTTTGTCCGTTTACTCCAAGTTAAGTTCTTCTTCTTCATGAAACTCCCAGTCTTTCCATTGTGCGTCGACTACCATCATGTCTGTGAGGACGTCGAAGGAATCAAAAATAGCGTTCATAACACATCGAGTCAGGAGAATACAGGCATCACTATCCGTCGCAGCCTTGGCTGTTTGACGACTTGTCCGATGCTTCTTCTGACTCCTCAGAAGATGTACCACTCCGTGCTATTGCCTCCTATTACCAGGAGATGTCCTCAGAGATCGTTCCATACAATCTCTCATCCTCATCCTCATCCTCCTTGGCCTCCTTGTCTTCCTCTGCAGTGCCTATGCCTCAGGAGTCCTCCACGGGCTTCCCCACCTCGTCCAAACGTTCTACTATCTCAGGTAACAATGACTCAGAGTAGATAGAACATTATAGTAGATCATGGACTACGATCTAGATACAGACTGACTCATTGGACACTCTGTAGTGTACTAGTAGTTTCTCTTCCTCGATTGATGACTCGGACAGACATTTATGACTTGTATATACACTAGTACACAATGGCCTTTGGACTTGTATAAATAGGTGTAGATTACAGGATCAAAAACTCCAAGTTTTTGATTCTCTTCTGTTGTAACTTAACTGTTACCCGTCTAATTCAAGATTGGTCAACTTTAACTTCTAATCCTCTGAAGTTAAGGACTCATAACCACGACGATTCAACATTATCAGTTGCTTACTATACTTTGGTATTGTAACTTTGCCAATTCACCTATTAGCAGGCTGGTTAAGGATCTCCGTCCTTAATTAGCTAGGTGCCTCCTAACTTAGGTCTAGGAGCCCGCTGAACCATAACAGAGATAGTAGAACATTCAGACAAAGTGGGGAAGTCCATGGAGGACTCCTGAGTCATAGGTGCTGTGGAGGAAGACAAGGAGGCCGAAGAAGACAAGGAGGCTGAGGAAGACAAGGATGAGGACAAGAGATCATAGGGAACAATCTCTGAGGACATCTCCTGATAATAGGAGGCAATAGCATGGAGTGGTACATCTTCTGAGGAGTCAGAAGAAGCATCGGACAAGTCATCAAACAGCCAAGGCTGCGACGGATAGTGATGCCTGTATTCTCCTGACTCGATAAGCGCAGCAAGAACTCCAGGAAGTTCCTGCTTGTCATAGAACATGTAGGGATGTCGCCAGGTTGTACAATTATCCGTGACCGGATAGGGGCGCCATCCATTCTCAATGGCTGCCATCCAGCACATTGGATACATGCTAAGGACTTCGCCGTCTCCAATTATGTGGCGGTAGGGAGCTGCATGCATAGCTCGTTGTAGAACTGCATTAAGCTCGTCACAATCATAGACAGGGGGGAGAGGCGTGAGCCTGTAATCGGAGGTGTGCCCAGAGATGACTCTGAGAAGGTTCTGTCCCTCAGGAACTAGGACATGAGTTCCTGGGTCCATAACATGATTCCCTTTGTTAGAAGCAATCTCCAAATTGCTACTTTCATCAGTCCCCATGTCAGGGTCAAAGCCACGGATGTAGTGGGCATTGATAGAAATGGTTTGGTAATGAACCTAGTCAGATCTTCTGCTTCTGATGTTGGAGAAGTAGTAGAGATCCTTGTCAACAGTGTGGAGTGGCAAGGGAGCTCTTTGGGGTGAATGTGAAGGTTGTGGAGGTCCATGACCACTTCTCAAAGTTATTATTTGTCCATAGTTTTAGATGGGTAACCCAGTAGTAATTCTAGTAGTTTCTCATCGGTGAGGTTCTGCTTGGAAGAATTCATTGATCCTCTGTTAGAAGTTTACCTGGGCAGTATTGTTTGTGTTGTCTGAGAAATGAACCTGGAGAGGTTGTTGTTCCTCATCATGATGCCTTCATCCATGAGGATAGCCTCACATTCTGGGATCCATTCTAGGACAGAGAGGGCAGCCATAGCAATTATGTGGTAAGGAGGGGCTAAATTGGATGGGAGTTTGATAAGGAAAGCTTTGTTGCACATTCCTGTATTCATTTCCATGAGAAAATAGATTCTGCTGCTCTCCATGAGATTGTCTACTGCCAGTTATACCAGAGATTGCATTTGCTCAGGCAATTTGAGGTGGCTGATACCTAGGTGTGGCATGCACCTAAATGCTAGCACTCTGATCAGGTCATTTGTCTTGTTGTGGGTGAGGAAGGCCAGGTGAGACTGCAGGAGTGCATGGTACTGAATGTATGGGGTGAGGAGGTTGTAAAGTTGTTAGAAAGTGAGGTTTTCCTGTCCCAGGACGTCCAGGAAGGTTATGACTCTGTACAGGGCAAGATCAGCTTGGTGGGACGCTTTGTAAGCCAACCTCATTGCTGAGAAATCAATAGTCTCCCCAAGTTGCAAGCAAATGTTCTTGTAGAGGGTTGGGTAAGCTGCAGCCAAGATAGGCAGAGTGAGACTGTTGAAGTTGCTCTTCAAATCTGAAGAGCATTCATGCATGATGCATGAAAGAAGCAAGCAAGAACCTGTAGACATCAATTGTGGATAGAGCATCCTGATCCCTTGGTAGATTGGACTCCTCCAGTATAAGTCCTGTGAAGTCAAGTTGTTGTTGTAGTTCAAGGAGGGAATACTCAAGATCAAGTTGCTTACTAGGAATGGGAGGTAGTTCAATTAATAAGTTATTGACAAGCAAGATGTATTCAAAACAGCCTTGTTAAAGGGTGTAAGACAGTAAGGGGTGGAAAGAGAAGGCTGAGGCAAGGGAGGCTGAGTCCTGACTGGCAACAGTTGAGGTGACAGTAAGAGGAGGGTGGTTGTCAACAAGTTAGGCAAAGGTTGAGGTTCTAGAGGTTTAATCAGCATCAACAGGGGTGTTGAAGATGGAGTGTGGTGTTATGATAACAGGGGTTTGAGTAGAGGATGAAAAGGAAGCAGGAGACATTGACAGAGTTTTGGTTGGGGTGGAGAGATAAGTCATAGCAGATTATTGAAGCTTGTTTCCCTTCTTATACTTTGTAAGGATCTGCTGCACTCCATCTAAGTTTCCTTTGGGTTCCCAAGTATTCTCTGAGGTTGAGTAATCTTTTCACTTAATCAGGTATTGTAACACATTGTGTTGTCTTTGATGATTGATGATTGCCTCTACTTTGTAATGTTCTTCATCATTCTTGAGGTCTGGAGGTGGATTTTCAAAGTGTTTTCCATATAGTTGATTCTCTCAAACAGGGGTTAGGAGTGAAGCATGGAAGACATCATGAATTTTCCATTGCTATGGAAGTTTGAGCTTGAAGTTCACTGGGGAAATCTTCTTGAGAATCTTGAAAGAACCTTCTTGTTTAGGGATGAGTTTGCATAATTTGGAAAGTAGTGGAAGGTTCCTGTTGTCCAACCATACTTTATTTTCTTTGTTGAAAAGGGGAAGGCTATATTTGGCGGTATGTCAAGCCATGATTTGGTGGCTGCAATTATGGGCAAATATAGCACTTCTTCTGGTGGATAGGAGTTGTTCCATGTGGTTTTCTGCTGCAGGAGTATCTGTGGGTTCAACTGAAGAAGGTAGTGCTTTCAGTGAAGTTCCATAGATCAGCTGGAAGGGAGTTTCTTCTCTTCCTGCATGGGGATGATTGTTGTGTACAAACTTGTAGGTTGAGAGGTACTTGCTCCATTTGTTTGGATTATTGGTAATGAAGATAGCAAGGTAGGTTTCTATCTCTTGATTGAAGTGTTCTGTGGTACCATCAGTTTGGGGATGATAGACAGTGGAATAGGAGGCTTCAATGTTGAGTAGCTTGTATAGAGCTCTCATGGCTTTAGAGGCAAAATGAGGGTCTCTGTCAGAGATCACCTTGTCAGGGAGTCCATACTTCAAAAATAGTCAATCTACCAAAAGCTGCGCAATAGCTTTTGAGTCAGACACTTTTTGAGTAGGCGCTAAAATTATTCCCTTCATTAAGCCATGGTCCACTATGGCTAAAATAATCAAATCCTCCAGAGGGTGGAAGATCTGTGATGAGATCCATCAAGATCTGTGCAAAGGGTTGAGTAGAAGAAGGTGCCGGAATAGGTAAGAAAGGTGCCTTTTCTGGACATCTGATGATCTTGTGATGTTAACAGGTAGGACAACCCTTGACATATTCCTGGACATAATCCTTCATTCCGGGCCAATAGCAATGCTCCTTGAGTGTATGAAGCATTTCAGCTATTCCAGGATGGCCCATGGTCTGGTAATCATGAAATTTGTAGAGGAGTTTCCTATGAAGTTTTTTGTCATTGGGAATGAGGATTTTTCCGGAATGGTGAGAAAAGTCTTGATTGGAGGTATCATTGTCTTCAGGATTGATAACTTCTTGATTTTCACAAATGATGTTGATAAGATCTTTGGTAATAATAGTGATTAGGTCTTCTGAAAAGATAACAACATCTCTATTATCTTTGTCAGGAGAGTAATAGTCTAGTTGTTGTGATCAGGCATTGGCTGGTCTGTTCTTCTGACCAGGGATGTGCTTGATCTTGAACATGGGTTTGAAGCATTCCATGTAGGAGGCCCATTGAGCTTGACATTGATTGAGGCTTTGAGGCTCCTTGAATCATCACAGATTCTCATGATCACTCCAGACAATAAATTTGTGCTTTGCTCCTTCAAGATAATGTCTCCATTCTTGAAGTGCATGAATTATGGCTAACTGTTATATTCCCTTGGGACAATCGTGTACTATAATATCCATCCATTCCTATCAGCGCCCCGCTTGTCATGGACCCGCTACTTCTCTACCTGCGCCCCCCACATTGTTTACTCAGCTATGACGTCAGTACTTACTCAGCCACTACTACAGACTCTCCAATAGGAATACACCAACAGTATATATACACCTAGATACTCTGTTGTATTCCCTACGCTTTACCAACTCGTTGATTCCCCTTCTCTTCTCTCTCATCACCCTCAAGTCTTCATCACTTGTTGCAACCTGAGTTGATCACTTAGGAAGGTCGTAACACTAACCATTCTTGTTCAGAACAATGATAGTTCCGTTCAGTCTGGTTGAATGCTTGAGAATGAAAGACAATGGGTTGACAAATGCTATTATCATTTTTTTGCCATAAGACTGCTCCTGAGGCATAAGCTGATGCGTCGGTTTCAATTTTGAAAGGCTTGTCTGGGTCAGGGGTGATGAGGATGGGTCTTTCTTCAAATTTGCTCTTGAGTGAACCAAAGGCATCTTGATGTTCTTGAGTCCATTCAAACTTGACATTTGGGAACATCAATTTGTTGAGGGATGCGGTGTGATGAGAGTAATTTCAAATGAACCTTTGATAGAAGTTGCAAAGTCCAATGAATTTGTGGATGTCTTGAGTGGTTTTGGGAGTAGGCCAATCTTCAATGCCTTGCAACTTTGCTACATCCATTTTGATGGAATCTGGAGTAACAACTGCTCCAAGGTACTTGATGCATCATTTCTTGAATTCACACTTCTCTGGTTTGAGGTAGAGATTGTGTTCTTGAAGTATTTTGAGGACTTGCCAAGTGAGTGTGCAAAGTTGTTGCTGAGTTAGGGCATGGATAAAGATATTATCCATATATATAAGAACTCCTCCTTTCTTGATAAGATCTGCAAAGATGTAATCCATCATGCTCTGGAACATTGCAGGTGAATTGCACATTCCAAAAAACATAACAGTAGGTTTGAAGAGACCACATGGTGTCTTGAATGCTGCTTTTTTTTTTTTTTTTTTTTTTTTAAATCCAAGTTTATTGTATAATAGACTAGCTACATACAAACGGGTGCGCGATAGCAGTCCCAAGTACTGAAACAAAAGAGACAGATCCCAAACCCAAGATAGATGACAGACTAAGGAGCAAGCTGAGTCGAGCGAAGCGAGACAAGGCAAAGCGACGTGTATGAACTTTTGAGTACATACGGAAATTGAAGGGTATAAATGGTAGCAGTCGCAATAACAAAGCAAAAGCTAACAAACAGAGACGACGACGAAAAAGAAGCGGATCCAGGAGTAGGGAGGGGGCAGAATGAGGGTTTGCTATTCCCCTATAACGTCCACCATAGAATAAAGAGAGTTAGAAGGAAATACTAACCGTGTGTCGATGTCCAACGCCTTCTAGTGCACATCTTTGACATAATTTTGTTGTCGTTCCCTCCTCCTCAGGGCTCGATTACGAATTACTTCTCTCCATTGAGGGTCATCTCCGTCTGGGGGAAATGTGAATGCAAGCGGATTGTTGTCCAGGAAATTTATGAGCCACGCTAAACTGTCGTAGCGCCCATTTGAGAATAGCCGCTTGTACCGCGAGCATTCTTTGATAATATGGTCACGGGTTTCCAGCGGATGACCACATGGACACGAGACCGGGGCGTCTGGGAAGAAGCGCTGACGGTAGGTTCCAATCGGCGCGTGATTGGTGAGACAGCGTGTGAGCCGCACAGCTAGCAATGGCGTTATGTCTCGTGTGAGCCATGAGCCGCCATGCGTGTATGTTGGGAGGACGAGGTTGTCGCTTGCATCTTGCATGTCGAGGAAATTGTTACCTCGGTATTTTGTGTCGTTACTGGTGTGACAGTGCTGCCACAACCAGATGAAACGGTCGGTCCACGCTTTGCAAATGAATCCGAGTGATCGTCGAGACATGCTAGGTATGCATGGGATTCGAAGTGATTTCGCTAACTTGTGAGCGGAGTTCTTGAATGCTGCTTTCCAGTGGTCTTCTTTACAAATTCTAATGTTATTATATCCTGTGTGGATATCCATCTTTGTAAACCATTTTGAACCTTTTACTTTGTCAAGTAAGGTTGGAATAAAGGGGATGGGATATG
>QFDT01000738.1:0-11234 GCA_003315915.1 Macrolepiota dolichaula | reverse complement strand
AACTTCAGAATCACCCCGGGTAATTCCCTCTGACGATCACCTTCGTACCGTGTCAATAGAATGTGGGCTGCTTTAAATAATTCTCGTCGTCTGGCAAGTGGTTTGTGTGTAGTCTAGTTTCATAATGCTGTTGATTTTCGTTTATAGTACAAATGTATGTGTTTGGATACTAGTGGTACAATAGGAGGAATGGTGGATGCAAAATGACATTTGATGTACATGATTGAGTCCGAAGGGTTACGCAGGAACTTCATCGACACAGACTCCGGGACTGACGTCGAACCATTTCCTGTAGGATCTCATATTCCAAAGGAGGTCGAGACGGGTAATACCATCGTTTTCTAATAGATCAGAAAACTCCAACAGGACCTTTTTGTCGACCTCGCGGAAGTCTTTGCTGACATGCGTGCACAGGTGAAGGGAATCTAACCACAAATGTTAGAACGAGTACATGTTTCCGATGAAACCAGTAATACTGACTAGAATTGACGCGCATTTCTGGAGGACGGTGGTCCCCATCCTACGAAGATTGTGAGTAGAAAGTACAAACAGGGAAATGAGCCCACGCACCGAGCCGTTAGAGCGCCAGTTGATATAATTCACCAGACTGTCCCTCAGGTGCTCCCGATTTTCTAGAGGTGTCCTGAATGCAGCACTTGAGTGAAGATCTAGGATGAAAGGAAGAATTGCAAGTACTTTTGGTACACAGTACAAATAACTTGTTCCTCGTCCTGCGGTACCACATATCCATTTGACCTGATGTAGTCATGAGGGAAAGCGTCGTGCCCTTGACAACTGTTATCGGTCCGTCGTGTGGCGGGATGTGGCGAGGGGCGCGAGTCGGAAGGATGTTGGCTTTTGGAGGGAGCGCCCATGATCAAGTCGTAAATTTGTCAAGACAAAGTGGTACCGAAGGAGAGATTGGAAAGGAGTAAGTATAGCTGTCGGTTCTATGCAATCGAAAGCTTGATTATATAGCATATATGGTCCACCATCATACATAGAATAAGGGGGGGAGCCCTATTGTACTTATCCCCCGCCACAATTGTCTGGCGGACATGGAAGTCCTTGTTATCCCATTATGAACGTTGTAATTGTTGTACTGGTTCGCACACCACCCTAAGATGTTTGAGAACGTCGTCCTATCTCCACTTTCACCTCTGCGAGTGCGAGAAGCTCGAGCTTAACGACCCCATGAATTCCTTCTCGTGTCTTAGTCATGTTAACTGGGATTAAAAGTAGAAGGCAACAAGAACAATGGAGGGAACAACAGTCCTCTTGTTCTGTCCAGCGATCATTCCCACGCTGACTGGTGCCCATTACATAGACGACTACGATCCAAGCGGATGCTTCCTTATCATCTGTGACATGTATATATTGTCAAAGCGCTGGCGAGTCCTGTGCTCGGGGACGTGATGTAGATCAAAACGTTCAGTGATTTGTTTCTGGTCAT
The DNA here is from genome assembly GCA_003315915.1 of Macrolepiota dolichaula. Taxonomy (NCBI): domain Eukaryota; kingdom Fungi; phylum Basidiomycota; class Agaricomycetes; order Agaricales; family Agaricaceae; genus Macrolepiota; species Macrolepiota dolichaula. The sequence continues at coordinate 9,781 of QFDT01000738.1, read as the reverse complement.
TCATCGTCAGCTGGCCCGAGTCGCCGACCTTGGCTTGGTGTCCTATCGGACCACAAGCAGTCGAAGATGACGCTACGTGCGCGAGCTTCCTTTATCCCGTAGTACTGGAGTAGATTTATTCCAACGCCAGTAACCCGGCAAAACTCGACATAATCGAGTTCACTAGTACTACTAGCAACACAGGTATTCGTAATCTGCGGAAATATTTCGGAGGGCGGAAAACTCGATCGTGATCGCTGCCTAGAGATTAGAAGAGAATACACGTGCAAGGACCGCGCCAGCGTCCGAGACCATTTTCCTTCCAACCTGAAGAACGCTGGATAGGGGTGAAAATCAGCACAAAGTGACCTTTCATATCAGAGTGCCAACTTACGCTACAGAACAATGCACACAGGGAGCACGAATTTAACTCGTTTCTGCACAATAACAAAAATCAGGGAGGATGACTACGTACCGTCCATGGACATAATTGGGTGTGGTGCGCCGGGATAAACCTCGACTTCGACTTCCACGCCTTCTTTTCTCAACTTCTCTCCGTATAGGATACCCTCCTTCTTGAGAATATCCATTTCGCACACGCCGATCCATGCCTTTGGCACTCGGCGTATCAGTTCAGTTGGAGCAAAGGCGGGAGAAGCATCCCATTTAGTCCAGTCTTGTTCTCTCGGAAGGTAATTCCCTTTGAACCAGGTCATTCTGGTAGGTGTCAGCCACGGTGCGTACTGGTTCTCTGCCCAGAGATCGTTGATGGATCCTGTGTTATCGGTGACCGGAACAATAAGTAGTTGTAATACCAAAGGTATCGCTCTCTCGGCAGCCTTGAGAGAAAGTACAGCTGCGAGATTTCCCCCGCTTGTTGGCATTAGATAATGTCACACAAGGATTTGAATGATGTACCTTGAGGAACCACCAACGGCGATGCGCTTGGTGTCAACATGAATCTTGCCTGGACCCTCCCTCAGGACCCAATCCAGAGCTTCGATAGCATCCTCTACGGCCGCAGGGTATGGATTCTCTGGCGCAAGGCGATAATCCACAGAGACGACAACACAATTGGCAGCTACAGAAGCGATTTGGTCATCATGGAGGATCGGCTAGAGTGCGGCATACTGTTTACTACACGGGTGATGAATGAGGTATCCGAGGCTATGTTGCCTAGCGTCCATCCACCTGTACAAGATAGTATGAATTGTATTGATCATCATGAATCATGAATCATGCATCATGGCCGAACTAACCACCATGGAACCAAATGAAGACCGGCCATCCCTCATTTGGGCGTTCCCCTTTTGGGGTGAAGACACGGACATTTGCCTTTGACAAGCTGTGATCCTGAATACTACCGACATCCAACGGATCGGACGTGCCAGGAACCGTAGGACCAAGGCGAATCTTTGGATCCCATGGGAGAAGTTCAGTTGGAATCCGATTCAGAAGGTTAGCATTGTGGAAGGCGACATATTCGGGGTCGAGTTTATCGATAATTGAAGGATGGAGTGATCCATCGTATTGTATACTGGAAGACATGTTTGGGTTAGGTCAAGCTAGGATTGGTTGTCGCCTCGTGCTGTCCGTCTTTTTATGTTGCTATAAGGCTGATAAATATAATGCAATCTGTAGCACGAGACCAAGAATCATCCAGCTGGCTTCGAATCAGCTCACGCATCGGGCCGACGGATAACAAACCAATGGATATCGAACAAGGAGTAAGCATTTAAACCTCGTAAGTACTTCCGTTATACTGAATTCGGAGATCAACATATTGCGATGTCCGTTCGAGTAAATGGCTCAGCAAGCATTTCATTGACATCAACCGGGTAGTTAAAGTTCCACTTTGCCTTCTGGAATACACTAGATCATAGTCAGTTTCATGTTGCCAAATAATCTGAGGATAGTGAAATCACAAATTTATATAACCTTGATTCTGCACTAAATCAGACACCAGGTATCCTCCTCACTAGACCTTTCTAACGATCTGAGTGAGCACTATGCTCAGGCAAAGAGGCGCCGATATCTGCCGAATGTGGTTATCGGAACATAGAGCGCTTATTGCCTCGTGCCTGGGAACGCCGTTCTCGATGATTCCACCACGGCTCTTTCACCTTGTCCACCATTCAATACCCCTCAGATCACCGACCAACGCCGCTATAGACTGAAAGCCAACAAGGATGGCCAAGCAACCACCTGGATTCCCCGGCCAAAATAACAAGTAGGCAGGAATTATACCCTTACGTGGCAGCATGATCTCACTGACCAATCATAGATATGTGAACGACTTTACCAAGGCCTTGGCCAGTGAAGTGAGAATCCTATTGGCTGAAGTCGGAAAGCTGAGAGATGAGCGACGACAACTACAATAGTACGTTCTGAACTGATGAAGCCATTCTGATCTCATATTACTCGTCAGTGAAATCGCGGAACTCATGGCTGTCAAATCTAAACACGGCGCTGGTGGCGAATACTCACCTGACTGGAGACCAAAGGTGAGCCTGACATCGACCGCCTATTCGATGGTAGACCTGAAAGCAGATCGATCCCTCCTAGATTGAAGCCCCTCCTCCAGATGTGCCGCCTCCTCCACCGCCTCCAGCAATAGAAGATGAACCCATACAGGCCAGACCTGGCTGGCGTGTTGTGCACAAACGTCCGGAGCGAAGAGCGATCAAAGCTAAACAGCCTGCTCCTCCCCCTGCTCCCGTCCCCGTGCCGATGCCCGAACCACCCCGACCAGAGCTGCCTGCCTGGTCTCAATGGAGACGTTAGTGGATTTGGGATAATTGATTGAACACGAACTTATTTGTTTGACTTAGCTAACCCTCTCTTGGCCCCGACACCACTCTCTGCGCCTGCTTCTCCTGCTCCGCCACCAGGGCTTTTTGGTGAGCACTGAGAACTAGAATGTGGATCTTTGCTGACCGGATTTTTAGGACCTCCAACCCCTCCTCCAAAGTAATTAGGCGTATGAAGAGAAGTTTGTAATGGAAGGAAGTTAATTTGTATGTTCGAATGAAGATGTGTCCATTTTTTCTAATATCATAGCCTATGCATGTAGTTTTTTTATTGCATCGTTTTCTCCGAGGTACCGCTCTGATGTGAATGTATTCAGATGTATAGTGACTTGGTTGCGTTCTGATCTCGATTTTTTTTATCCGCTTTCTGGTGTCTTTCCAATGTGTACATCAAGCCTTCATTTATTCAACAATCCGTTCGGAAAATTCGCGGAAGCTGGGGTTGGCTTGTAGAGAAGCGTAACAATATTGCGCAATTCAATGACCCTTTCATAAGGTTCTGGGGTTCATTCTAGGGCAATCTGAAGAGCCCTGCAACACAACAAAGCTACTATCCATCAAAATCGAAGGCAACCTGATGAAAAAGCACATGAATGATCAAATCCTTCACCAGATAACTCACTCGCCTCTACACACTGGCCAATACACGTCCAATATCGTAGCTTCGCGAAGATCTCCCAACTCACATAATTCATCATGTGCCTTGTTTGCATTTGGTGACATCAGATCGATATCTACTGCGGATGTCCTCAATCCTTTCATGTGAAGTTGGCTCACCATGAGCAAACCTGTCATGATAGCTGAAAGCGAAAATGATTCCTCCGTAGTAGCGCCCAGATTTATCCGACAGAACACCTCGAGGCGAACTGTGGATGACGCCTATCGATGGAAAGTGCAGAGACTGCTGGAGATTTCTCGACCAGAAGTAAGTTAGGAGTCGCCGGATGAGGGTTGGTGGTTTCGACTTGGGGCCGGCCGCTCCGGAAATGTAGCAAGTGAGGCATCCCCCGGACACACTCTGTTACTTCTAAAATTCAGACCATAGCTGCTATCAATAGCTATTTGAGTGACGAAAAGCTGCTTTCTGGAACCACGTGTCATGCGCACATTAAACTCCGATAAAATCCGCTGTTGCATGTTCTCGTCAACGGAAATAGGAACCCTGTCTTTTGGTTGGCAAGTGATAAACTTGGATTGTATCGAGTGGAAGAAGAGTGAGTTCCAGGAACTTATGATTTTGTACACACTTCAAGTTCGTGGCAGCGTCGGTGAAACGGTGATCCTTGTCACTCGATAGACTCTTCTTTATTATTCGCAACGTGAGCGACAACGATATGTGATAACGTACGGTGTCCAAAAGTCGACACAGAGTATAATGAAATGGTGAAAACCAGGGTCGCTCTCATACACACTCGTTCCTCGTGATGGTGGTCGTAGCGGTAAGAAGCCTCGATGACGGTACCATGCGATCGCTCTACACATATGTGCTCGAATCGTTACACGCCTCAAACTTCGATGACTCTATCATATATCCACATGACATCCCACTGTGTTACCCATGAACAGAATGAGGCAAACTTCTGCTCGGTAGCGCGTGGCAACGAGGGAAACACTACCTCATCGAGAAGTACTTTCCTTACTATTTTTACTTTTGGCTTTTCCTGTTCTGCCCCTGTTAATAGAGAAGCATGAACACTGTTCCGAGCGGATCTATGACGCGAGCACATGTACCGGATACCTTTTATGACGTGTGTTACCACAGGCTCTGCCCCCCCTCGCGACGACAAGGGGGATTTGGGAAGCCGCTGTTTAAAGGGTTTTACTTCGCGAAGAGAACAGAACCAGACCGTGGTTTAGGTGCGCCTGAAAAGACGAAGCCCATCTGGCACGGGGTGTGTGCACTGGTGTTCTGGTGACAGCCCGAAGACGTACATCCATCCTAGTATAGAATTTTTCTGTGGTTGGCAATTTTTTTTTTTTCGGGATATAATTATCCATTCACTCTCCAGGTAACCTAATGGCAATGTTTGTTGTTTTATCAGTCTTGCTGAGGACTATGGAAAGCAAGAGTGAGCAGCTACAAACAAATGATCGAACAGGTCGGATGTTGCCCCTAGCGATGCCTTCCCCCCAAGAACACCTACCTCACCGCCACCGTGTTATTCAAGGATAAACCTAAGTGATCCCAAAATAAGTTCCGAATACGGTAGCGTAATTTTCTGGTGTAACATATGGGCGTTATGCGCAACGACATATAAATTTTATTCCGACTTCAATAAACAAACAAACAAAATCCGTGACCTAGTCATTTGTCCATATTTGTATATGTGAGATATGTACAACGGAGGAGGACAGTGCAGCAGTACAAAGCAATATTATAATAAGGATACTACGCCACTGAATCATCCTCGTCGCTCGAGACCTCGATAATGTCATTAGGCCTTGAGAGAATTCTCACACCCCGGAGAAGGGCGTCAAAGCAGTCCACCGACGGCGTATAAATATGGTGTAACTCAAAATACACCATAACTTTTGAGCCTACTAAATACTCCTGGATATCCCAGGGTGCGACCAGGGATTTGTGGACAGCATTGTCGAGGATTCATCCAACTTGGATGTTATGGGTATTGAGGTGGCCATGAGCATGGCTGGTCGGCTCGAAAATCTTGAGATGGATGTGATCAGTAAGTAGGCCTAACACTTGTGGGACGATAGGCTGATATTTAGTTTCTGCTGCAGTTGCGGGGCACCAGATGGAGGCGGTAGCCCTTTACGCCATACACCAATTCAGCAAGATCGTTGAAATCTCAGTGGATAAGCAGTATGCGTTTTCGCTGAAGCTGGGAAAATCTTTGCGTGGGTTTTTGGAGTACGACCGGACTGCCAACATTGGCAAAGGAGCTTTTAAGGTTGCATTTGACTGTTGGTTCTCTTCTGGTGCCGATATACCACCCCTCCCTATTCGCGAGTATGATAATGCTCAACATTTTGTCCTCAAGCGCATGTATCGATCGGCAGATAAGGAAGTCGATCTCACATTTTGGAGCACGAATACTGAGCTATCAAAGGTCCTTGCCGAGGCCAACACACTTGCTTGGGCTACATCGCTTTTACACCTCGCCTACTCCTATATGTGGTCACAACTTTCAAAACGACAAGCAGTTCCCCCATGGCCGGTTCCACATCTCCGGATGGTGAATGGGTTCATTTGTAAATCGTTGAAGGAGATTAGTTCGGCACCAGGTGTTGGAGCAACCAGCCATCGGGGCACCTATCTGATAGAGGAAGCCATTGGAGACTCGGAACGCCCTTTCATCAAGTACATCAACAACTCACAGGCGGCTCCATTGATCAGTAAGAGTCATCGGAGATATGAGACAGCAGTGTTTCTATGCTTTATCCAACACGTGCAATATGTCCAGACAGGTGGCCGAGCATTTGTGTCTGACTTTCAAGGTTTGTCTCTATCATGATCTAACAAAAAAGAATAGCATCTGAACAAGTTTTACAGGCGGAGAGACACTTCTTACGGATCCCCAAATAATCACTAATCCGTGAGTTAGCATAATATTCTTCACTTAATACTGGTAATTGATAGGTTGGTGGTCAGTACTCTAGGGGGAGGATTGTTTGGTCAGGGTAACCTGTCCACTGCTTTCAGGGACTTCCCAATCCAACATACGTGTAATAAATGGTGCGAGTGGTTTGGTCTGGGAGCATTAGGCTGGAGCGTGGGTGAGGATCTGGTTTTGAGTCAGCATGTGCCGCAAAAAGTGATCGGCTCATGCACATCAACTGAAGCACCTTTGACGTCGTTATCAAAGCTCACATCACTTCCTCCCTCTGTCATGCACTCCACATCGCGTGGAAAGATGGACATATCAAGTCTCATTTCCCAGCCACCACCAACGGACACACCGCCAGCCACTGCTTAGCTCTCAGTCATCTGGAATATCATTCAAGTACACTTCAAGGTAGGTGCTTTTCTTATAATTCGTAAATGAATATTGTCGTTTCGGGCTTTGTGTTGTATACCTTTACTATGCAACGTCAAATTTGACCTGTCACACAAAATCAATGGACTCCAAGATCACTGATGTGACTATTGTATGTCACTTGTGACTCTGAAAGTAAAACGGATATATCTTGGATGCAATATCACTCTGTCTTTGCGTGTTACTGAATGATGATTGGCGGAAATAGTGTTATTATCCTATATAGGTGTATGGATGGTGTCTGGTGTCTCCCCGTCCATATGACAGGATGCCGTGCCCGGCAATCAAATCGGATCATTCCGACCTGCCTGATATATCGACCTCCTGCCTTTTGAAGGTCTTTGTTTGTAGCTGCTCACTCTTGCTTTCCATAGAGGACGGGGTGATCATATACTAACCGAAACCCTTCTTGTACAGGCTCGCAGGGCGACGACGACGGCCATTTGGTTACGCGAGAATAATATATCGGTTCTGTTGAGGTTCCGTTCAGAATTGTCAGGTTTCGGACGCTCTCGAGCGTTTGCGGCACCGAAGCGTTTTGGACATCCGGTTAGATTCACGGCTTGGGCCGGACTGACCTGTGACCTATCCTGGTGGATTAAATTCGGTGATCTACAAACCATTTTACCAATGCATATTGTTAAAGCTATATAGGCCATTAGGGTATGACAGGATGTGTGGCGACGGCTACATTATGAGCCTAGGTATTGCCTCCGCGGAACACGTATGTGGAGGAGCGTTGTCGATGAACATTTGTGGGGTGTTAAATACAACGTGGGGTTATCACCCTTGGCATTGAAACGGGTACATAAGACGACGTATTCTCGGATAAATATATACAAGGAGTGCTTTATTCAGCCTTTGATTAATTGTGTCAAATCGACAAGGTTTCCTTCGCTATTCAGGGCAGCCTGGAAAAACGCAACGTCGCTGAGCGCCGCAAGGGGATCACCTAAACCTTTGCCGTCGTCCTGGCCTTGGATAGCAGCAAAGAAACTGATCAATTCCGTCTTGACGCCACTGGAAGGTTCCTCAATTACTTCCTCCTTTTCTTCCAAAGCCCCACTTTCCAACTTGGATACCGAGTGAATAGTGGCGCGAATGATAGGCGCATTGCTTCCTGGCTTATTGATCATGTTGACAGATATCCAGCCATCGGAGCCACTAATCACGAATCCGTCAGCTGTTGGACGGGATTTGGTGGGTGATGCCCAGGTCAATTCTGCTGTACCGCGAATTTTGGGACCGGCTTTAATGATGGTGTGAACGGTATCGTGGGGAGCGAGATAGCTCTTGTTGAGGGAAGAGAAGCCAGAAAGGTGGGTGAGAGGATGGGGAAGCATCACCCGAAGCGCCGCGGTGGTATGCTGTGGATCAAGATGAGATTGTCACGGTTGGGAGCATGTGGCCGAGGACATACTACTCCTCCATCAAGCTGTTTAAGGCGCCGGACCATATTAAGTTTACGTACACAATATGTTGCAGGGATAACTTACTAGGAATCCTCCTTGATACTGTGGAGATGTTCGGGTCAATGAGGCTACTATTTGTGTAGGGTGACTCCATGGAAGCACGCACATCTGGAACCGTGCGCCACGGTGTTTTATACCACTTCGATTCCTGGTCTATATAATTAATGACAACGGCCTTGAAGGATTGGATTTCTCCAATTTTCCCGGAGCGAACCACTTCTCCAACAGCTCGATAGCCGGGTTCTGCTTCGAAGTTCTCTGCAACTCGCCAAATCAAGCCCTTTGGCTTGTAGTTGTTATCATAGTCGGCGATCAGCTTAAGACCAGATTGTACATCTGCAGCCACGGGTTTCTCGCTAAGGACGTGTTTACCTGCAGCAAGAGCTTTGATGATGATGGAGGGTTGGGTTGTGATGGGTAGGGCGATGATGACTGCTGTAATATCATTTCGTGATAGTAGTGCGTCGAGATTGGTCGCCGCGTCTGCGTCGTGATAAGCAGTAGGAGGTGTTGGTAGGTTTAGGATTGTTGTAGCTGCCCGAGCAAGATCTTGAGCACTCGTTTCAGAACGCGAGTAGACGGCCCTCAGGGGTAGGGCCGAACTTCCGAGAGCAGCTAGTGCAGGCAGGTGAGCTGGTCAAGGTGGATATAGATGGTGAATAATCGGATATTTTCCCAGAGGTGTACGTCGATGAGAAAATATGAAGAGATTGTTAAGTATGAAAATCGGGCTAGTGTGTGCTTTTGCACCAACCTTCCTTGGAGAAAATGCCTGCACCGAGGATTGCGATTCCCGAGACGTCTGTCATGATGATCGTGAAAGGAAGAGAGAGTCTGTGGCCATACGATGATATCTAGGTGATTTATGGAGCTTGTCGCATGCATGTGCCGGCGGGATCAATGGTAAACTAGCTGGGAAGAAAGATTGTCACGTGCACCCCGAAAATTCTCCGGACAGGAGATCAATCAGTTTCTGGTCCTTTCTACTGTCAAAGAATCTGGATTTCCACATTTCACCCGAAATCCTGAGCAACAATCCGAATTGCCTAGGCACGGAGTAACTATGTCTGCCAAACATGGCAAAAACACTTCACGAACGGACCCTGGCTGTCGAAAAGCGGGTCGTTGGGCAGCCTCATTGACGCCTTTCAAAGCCGGCGGACTATCCTCGGGCGACATCCAAATGAAATCCCAAGGAACTGAATGATATCGGGGGATTGGCTTTGGTTTAAGAGGACGATGATTCCATCCTGCTTTGCTTGCTAACTTCTGCTCCGCTGCCTTCGAGTAACCAACCACTATGGCAGCTCCTACCACTTCAAAATTGCCCAAGGACTTCATTTGGGGCTTCGCCACAGGTGAGTATACTCTCCCTTGACCTAGTAACCCGCCCTCGGGTCATGGGTCACTCCATTCCTTTTTCAGTTTTAAGCTCTTCCAAACTCCAGCCTCGTTCAATACTGACTTGGTCGATTTTTTCTTTTCTCGCAGCCGCATTCCAGATTGAAGGTTCTTGGGATGTAGA
>QFDT01000736.1:0-27346 GCA_003315915.1 Macrolepiota dolichaula | reverse complement strand
AAAAAAAAAAAAAAAACTAGGCCATCTGTTCTGAGCCCGGATCCTGTCCTTGGCCAGCCACTTGCCCCTGTGACCCAGTACCTCTTGCAGAATTTTCTGGGAAACAAAGTGAATTTTTGAGCATATATAGAGTATCAGGACCATGGAGCTTGATCTCTGGGTATACTACTCCCACTGTTTCCTTGCATGGCCCCTCTGGCGGGGCTTCAGTTACTTCTGGTGTATTTCTGACACCTACTAATCCATATGGAATACTTAGATTCCCATGTCAATGTGATCTATTGCATTGGAAGCAATGAATACTCAATATTTCAGTCTTTCCCGCAATTGACAATTGTAGGCCTGGCACACTCCTAGTGACTCCATAGCTACTTACTACTGACTCAGGGTTCCTCATCCACTATTGCCTCAGACGCTTGGCGAGAAGATAAATGCTCCTGGGGCTGGCCATCTTCACTCTACGCATGCTTGTGGAAAGTCATAATCAATTGCAAGGTGGTCTCTTCCTGCCCTCTTGTGTCTTCAAAGGCTAGGTCGTCTTGGGCAGTACAGCCCAATGTTATTGGGTTCTACCCCTCATCAGCAGCGGATGTGGAAGGGGGGGTTGTCTCAGTGTCATGATAACTTATTGTGGGGATTTTGCTGAGTTTGAGAGGGGACAAGAGGTCGCAATAAAAGAGATATAGATTTGGGTTAGATAAACATTCGAGAGACTACAAGTGTAGGGGATTAATTTGTCTGGGTTCTATTACAGCGAGGCCGTAGGGTATATATATATATTCTCTTGTCCATGCGTAGCGTCAAAGTGCTTGCCCATTCCGTCTCCTGTATCCTGTCCAGCCGTCGTGGGTCCAAGCGCGAGCGTTGGCACGCACGTGGCTGATCAATGCGACCGTCCACGCGTAGCCACTCGGCTACTCCCACATCTCCTCCCATCTTTCTGATAGTGACGTCCTCGTCACTCCTCCACTTCTTCTACCCTCGACTCCTCTTTTCCTTCCTCCGTTCCTGCCAAGTCACTCGGATTGACAAATTTGGTGATTTCAAGATGCTTGCAAGATCGGGGATGATAGGGGACAATATGGAATGCGGCGAACTTGAGACGTGAGACAGCACCGTTTACTTCAGCTAAGGTATATGCTCCACTATGCAGACGCTTGACAACGACCATGGGGCCAAAATACCGTGGTTTGCATTTTCGTCCAACCTCAGGCTCGACCTTCTTGTTTAGTACCAACACCAGATCTCCAGGCTTGCAGTTGTAGTCGTGAATTTGATTCGCGTTCTTCTTTTCAAATTCCCGAATGGATGTGTATTGTGCTGCTAGAACCCTATCATGGATCTGGGCTAAGTCCTTGTCGCGTTTGGCCAGCATTCGAGTGCGGGTAGCCAGGAGTTCGGAGTCAGAAAGGTGGTGTGTAATCTGAGATGTGAGGAAGGTAGCCTCGGTGATATCGAAGGGATGGAGGGGCTCAACGCCGTGGACAGCATAGTAAGGTGTCATACCAGTGGACTTCCGGGTGGTGTGTTATGGTTCAGCGGGCTCCTAGACCTAAGTTAGGAGGCGCCTAGCTAATTAAGGACCGAGATCCTTAACCAGCCTGCTAATAGGTGAATTGGCAAAGTGACGATACCAAAGTATAATCAGCAACTGATAGCATTGAAGCGTCGCAGCTATGGGTCTGTTAACTTCAGAGGATTAGAAGTTAAGGTCGACCAATCTTGGATTAGACGGGTAACAGTTAAGTTACAACAGAAGAGAATCAAAAACTTGGAGTTTTTGATCCTGTAATCTACACCTATTTATGCAAGTCCAAGGTCGTTGTGTACTATTGTATCTACGAGTCATAAATGTCTGTTTGAGTCATCAATCGATCGAGAGAAACTACTAGTACACTACAGAGCATTCAATGAGTCAGTCTGTATCTAAGATCATAGTCCATGATCTACTATAATGTTCTATCTACTCTGAGTCATCATTCTCTGAGACAGTAGAACGTTTGGACGAGGTGGGGAAGCCCGTGGAGGACTCCTGAGGCGTAGGCGCTGCGGACGAGGACGAGGAAGCCGAGGAAGACGAGGGTGAGGACGAGAGATTGTAGGGAACGATCTCTGAGAACATCTCCTGGTAATAGGAGGCAATAGCACGGAGTGGTACATCTTCTGAGGAGTCAGAAGAAGCATCAGACACGTCGTCGAACAGCCAAGGCTGCGACGGATAGTGATGCCCGTATTCTCCTGACTCAATGAGCGCAGCAAGAACTCTAGGAAGTTCTTGCTCATCATAGAACATGTAGGGATGCCGCCAGGTTGTACAATTATCCGTAACCGGATAGGGGCGCCATCCATTCTCAATGGCTGCCATCCAGCACATTGGATACGTGCTAAGGACTTCGCCGTCTCCGACTATGTGGCGGTAGGGAGCCGCATGCATAGCTCGTTGTAGAACTGCATTAAGCTCGTCACAGTCGTAGACAGGGGGAAGAGGCATGAGCCTGTAATCGGAGGTGTGCCCAGAGATAACTCTGAGAAGGTTCTGGCCCTCGGGAACTAGGACGTGAGTCCCTGGGTCCATAACATGGTGACTCGATCTGCCCAGAAGATGTATGGGGCTTGATCGTACCAGCTTCGAATATCACCTGCGCAAACCTTGACCAGAGCATCGCGAATAGTCCGATGAGTAGTTTCCACAATCCTGTTTGCCTGTGAGTTATAAGCCAAAATCCAGATGTGTCGAATGTGGTAATGGTCTGCAATCCAGTCAAGCACTGCCACATAGGCCGTCCCGTTGTCTGTTACAATTTCTTCTAGTCCTCCCCAGCAGCATAGTATTTCTTCGAAGATGAATTGTCTGAGGGTCCTTCCTGTTTCGCAAGTGAGTGCCCGCCATTCTACCCATCCAGTAAGACTATCCCTTGCTTGTACAATGTACTTGTGTCCATGGGATGGTGGCATGTGCATTGTATCGATGTAGACCTTCCGAAATAGTGGCGCTGGAACCTGAACAACTGGTGGCATGACAACATGTTCGAGAGAATGAATTTGGCATGGGTGACAAGTGTCGATGAGCCAGCGTACATCAGAGTCAATATTTGGCCACCAGAAACGATCCCCGAGAGTACGTCGCATCGCGTAGAATCCCTTGTGGCCCAAGCGGTCATGTGATTTGATCAACAATCAATAGCGATCAGTCTTGTCTGTGATGACTTGTTGGTGACGTCCTTGGTACTCCTTCTTCCACAGCTTGCCACCGCTGATGAAGAACTTGCTGACTCGTTTGGCAAATGCCTTTCTGGATTTTTTGGTGAGTCCCTGTGGTATTTTCATAGTTTCCAAGAATCCCCTGATCCCCTCTAACTCATCATCCTTATTCCTAGACTTTTCATCCCACCATGCCTTCAAGTACCCGTCAAACCCCTCTTGTCCCCCTTTTTTTTCGATGGTGACGCCCTCGTCACGCTCCCCTTCTTTCCCTGCCATCAATACCTGCACTATTCCACCCAATGCTCCCAGATCCCCACTCCCGGCAATCCAGACCCCACATCCCAGCACCTCACCATCTACCCACTCCTCAGCTCTCTCCTCTTCCTCGTCAGCCTCCCTAATTTCATATTCTGATCCCCTCCGCCTCAATAACCCATCTGGTCCTCTATGTTTTGCCCCGGGTACGTGGACCAATTCAAAGTCAAACATCAGTATGGCTGATATCCATCAATTTACAGCTGCATTAGGATGTATGTCTGGCTTGTTCAGCATCCCCTTGATGTACAACGCATCCACCTCCACCACCAGCTTCTTCACACCTACAATCCACAGCTTGGTTGCGTTCAGGGCTCGGAACAGTCCATACAGCTCTAGTTTTGATTGTGAGTACCGTGATATGCGTTCATTCCAGGCTATTGATCCAAAGCGTGCAGGTCGTCGTTTCCTGTTATTATCCAATTGCGCCAGGATAAATCCGACTGCAATAACTGAAGTGTCGACTGCCAGGATAATGTCGTATGGCAGTGAGTGGTCGATCGGCCAAATTGCCTCACACGTTGAGACTCAATGTTTCATCTCCCCCATAGCTTCCCTCTGTGCATCCCCCCATGCAAACTCCCCTCTGGTTACTCTTGTCAGCTTTGTTAATGGATCGCACACCTCTGCAAACCCTTGGACCCAATTCCGCACTGTGCCCGCCATTCCCAGGAATCCCCACACCTCTGACACATTCTTGCATTCTGGCCATGCCATCACCTTCCCCACCGTTGTCTCATCTGGCTCCTGTCCTTCATAAGTACATTTCCTTCCCACCACAATAATCTCCGGCTGACATAGTTGTAGTTTCTTGGCTGAGACCGTCGCTCCTGCATGTATCAGCTGATGAAGAACCCTGTTCAGATCAACTGCGTGTTCCCAGACAAAGCGTTGGATACCTGGGTTCTCAGGTAATGTCTCATATGTCCCATCCTCTTTTTCGTAGCGTGTCTTGGGTCCCAATAATGTAATATCATCCAGAAATTTTGGTGCCCGCTCTGTTTCATGTTGTAACAGGAAGGCGACATCATTGTGGAAGATGCCTACTGACCCAGTCCAGCCTTGTGGAAGAACAGTGAGCCGCATCGTTCCGAGCGGCGTGTCGAAGGTAGTGTAATCTCGGGACTCTTCTGCCAAGGTGCGATGATCATATCCTACAAATAGGTCCAAGCCTGAGTAGATCCCTCGTGCAGCACATTGTTCTGCATAGAGGTAGACGAGAGGTGGCTCTTGGGAGTCACGGATTGTGACTGCATTCAAGGGAGTGAGGTTGTGCACAATGCGGACGTTGCCATCTTTCTTGGCGACTGTGAACCATTGGTGGCGGTAGGAGCTGTACGACGGTTCGTAAACTCCTGACTCCACCTTCTGCTTGATAAGACTGATAACTTTCTCGCGGATGCCTGGTGGAATTGGTAGTGATTTGCGGGTCTATGGTATGTGCTTGGTGACTGGAATCTTCACAGGTGAGAAGTACTCATTACAAAACCTTCCCTTTTCTGATTCATCCCATGCTAAACCCTCCTCATTCAGCAATAGTACCTGCGCCACCAACCTCCTCTCTTCTGGCCATAGAAACCTATTTTCAAACAGCCCCAACCCATTCATCCTCTCCTGCGTCAATCAAATTCCTGGCAAATATAGTGGTGGGTGTGGAGACAATTTTGGTAATGTCTTCAGTGGGTCCTCTGGAAAGTGTTGGATGATTCTGATATCACTGGGCATTGTACCAGGAACGGGCCATATTTTGTTTGCTACTTTCTTGTAGGCCAGACACTGCGCTACTTGATTGTATGTGAATGATGATGCCAGGATAGCTTCGGTAAGCGTATCATCATTTGCTCCGATTTTCATTTCCCCTGACCCTCCTTCCTTCCCAGCCAACACCATCAATCCCCTCTTCATTACCTCCCCCTGCCGTTCTCTGGTCGGCACCACCACCTTCCGTTCCCCATCTCCTGGGTCTGTCACCACCACGTCCAATGTTCCATCCCCATTATCCACCTTCCCTAGCCTAACTCCCTTTTGCCATGGTCGTCCCAGCAGCAAGCGATAAGGTGCTGTTTGTACCACAAATGCATGTGCGTATGTTTTGACTCCCCCAACATCCACCTCTAAAAATTCCACACATCCTTCCAGTTCTTCCCTCCCCCCATTGGCAGTCTGTATTGTCATTTGTCTCTTCCTATTCATTTCTAACTCCAGCTCCTCACACAGGTCCTTCCGAATCACCACAATCTCTGACCCTTCGTCTAGCAACCCCACCTCAATCTTTCTCCCCATCAGTACTACGTCCACTTCCCGAAGCAGCGTTGAAAATTCCAGGGGTACATTGGGTAGTGTAATCACTGCTGCTGTGCCTGTTGTTGGTGACTTGTGTGTACGTGTATTTTCCACCATGATTTTGTGAAGGTCCCCACTAAGTGATAATAAATCCCTGACTTTGATATTGGGGACTTCCACATCCAGAATGCACTGCAGGATTTGTTCCGCTGCTTGTGGGTTGGCAATCTTGGCCTCAAAACGATAGGCTGGCTGGTGAATCCCTGGTCCCTTGTTGAGACCTGACTCCCTCCGCTCATCTCCCTTCCACTCATCACCCTTCCGCCCATTGTCCTTCCGCTCATCAGCCTTCCACCCCTGGGCCCTAGTGGTTGCAAATCCACTGGCCTCCTCTCTCACTGCCTCCTCCAGCTCCGCAATCGCTCCCCACACAAACCCTTCCTCTTCGTCCTCCTCTATTTCCTGTGCTGAAAGGAATGATGTAAAACTGGTAGGCCCTGGTAAGTGTGGTGGCTGATCTCGGGTGCTGCTTGTGACTGATATGGGAGTAGGTCCCAGCCTCACATTGATCGCTGCTTTCAAGCTTCCCGGGTGCCGTTCGATGCGGGTTCCATCTAGGTATGCTAGGAATCCATTAGGATGGCGAGTGATCCGGCCTAGGCGGATATATTCTGCTACCCCAGGGCACGTACGTACCCTGCAGTCTTGTCGTTTGCAGAAGTGGCATGAGGGATCATATGCAGCTGCAGGAGTGAACTGGTGAGGACTAGCCGTGTATCCAGGTCCATTTTGCTGACTTGGTACCCCTAGTGTATTTGTGGTTGCCATTCCTGTGGTCCAGCAGGCTGGTGGTGGAATTCGTTCTGCCAATACTGGAGCAACCATGACAAGTCAGGCATAGGTGGAGGCATAGGCTGCTTCCCTCATGTCAAGACCATGGAGCTTCATTGTCAGTTCCTCAACTTTGTCTTTTACATCTCCTCCCTCCTCAAACCTGACTGTCCTTGTTCTAACCTCCTTCCTCCCAGACTTCTCCCTTTTTTGGTCTCTCCTTTCCTCCTCGTCTTCACTCAACTCCCCCCTCAGCTCATCCTCACTTTCCACCACCCGTTCCTTTCTTCCTTTCCCTCCCTTCCTTCTCTTCCTGGATACCATTTCCATGATAGGGTCCTCATCATCCTCGTCTACCGCCTCCTTTGAAAACACAAACCGCCCTGCCTTCATGGCCTTCTCGATGGTGGGTACCTGGGAACGGTCAAAGGCCCTATCCTCGTTCTCTAAACGGTTTCGTATGGCTTTTCGGGCCTCCAAAGGTAGGCCTCTCCAAAAATAGCGATTACGGTCATCACTGTTGATCTTCTTGGTGTCCACTAGGTAGGAGGCGATGGGCCAGAAATCACGATAGTAAGCATTGAGATCATTTTCATCGTAGATGTCGCTGTCCACTGATTTGGTAATAAGTTTGACCAGATGGTTGGCAGTGAACCTCTCGCCGAGTTGTGACTTGGAGTAGGAGTCCAGGATCCTGGTCTTCAACTTCCCAAAGTCGTCATCATACCCCTCCAGGCTCTTCCAAAACCTCTTTGTTTTGGTGTCCGTATATCTCACTACCACCTTTGCTTTCTCCCTTGCATCCAATCCACACGCTCCCGCATGCTCTTCAAACTCCTCCAAAAAGTCCTTTAACTCTTCTGGGTGATTTGGGTCGAAGTCGGGTGCTCAAGAGCTGCCTGGCGCTGGCATTCCTGTGATTCCTTTGGGTGGAGTTGTCATTACGTTGGTAGTAAGTGTTGTTTCTTTTGTGCTAGATCTTTCGTGCTGACTGAATAACTCCTTTCGTGCGTGGCTTCGTATCGTTTCTTCTTCCAGCGTTTCGTTCGGCTTTCTTTCTTTCTTAGGTCCTGGCTTTGGCTGGGAGATTGATGGTAGCGATGCGCTTCGCAGATAGGTACGCTGTTGAGTCTTTAATTTGTTTGAGGTCGTCGTGATGACGTCGGTTTGGGGCTAAGGGCCTAGGTGTCTTCGACAACCAGTCCCTCACGGTGGGCTCCAATATGTGGGGATTTTGCTGAGTTCGAGAGGGGACGAGAGGTCGCGATAAAAGAGATATAGATTTGGGTTAGATAAATGTTCGAGAGAATACAAGTGTAGGGGATTAATTAGTCCCCCTTCTATTACAGCGAGGCCGTAGGGTATATATATATATTCTCTTGTCCATGCGTAGCGTCGAAGCGCTTGCCCATTCCGTCTCCTGTATCCTGTCCAGCCGTCGTGGGTCCAAGCGCGAGCGTTGGCACGCACGTGGCTGATCAATGCGACCGTCCACGCGTAGCCACTCGGCTACTCCCACAACAGACTGAGGTATGTACCATATCTAATCTAGCGCTTCGTTTAACGTTGATCACTGGTCATATGATTAGCACACAGGTGTTGACTTCCTGGGACAAAAGATGATCAATGGGCGCTTGAGTGCTGTGTAACACTCACCACCTACCATGCACATATTCATCGACTTGCTGATTGACACGCTCAATCATGTTGGGCATTTTATACGTCGCAACGATCCTCTTCATCAAGACAATCAATATTCAATACCCGAGAATTCTGAACACCCAACGGAACTAGGTGGGTTGCAGACGTAGTCATTACTGCCATCGACTAAATGGTGGGCTCTAGGCTCACAGGACCCAAATAGGGCGCTGCATTCGTTGGGGTTCTTGAACCACGCACACGATTTCACAATGACCAATCCAACCATGATCGAGAATTTGAATACATTTTCTTTGGGAAAACCAGGTATGCCCCCCGTCGATAGTCTTTGAACTAGTCGACTCAAATCCACTGCAGTGCTGGAGCATCTTTCACCGTATACTGAACCTGGTGCCGCAATGGACTCCTCTGCGCGATACCCACCTCCCAAGTGCCATACAGGAACTCGCATCAAGATTGGAGCCAAGCTTCACGCCTGGCTGAACAACGTCAAACGACGGTGGGGCATAGTGTGGCTCCATGGCCCAGCTGGCACCGGCAAGTCTGCCGTCGCCCAGACATTTGCAGAACACTGCTACGGGAAAGGTCGTTTGGGTGCTGCTTTCTTCTTTTCAAGGCCAAACGAACGCGACAAGCCCGAGACCGTCATTCCCACGCTTGCATACCAACTCGCTTCCCACTGCCGCGCTTTCAATGCCGCTCTGTCCAAGCAAATTGCCGATGACCCCCAGTGGATGACAAAGGCGCCAGACGTACAGCTCAAGAACCTCATCATTAACCCTTTTTTGACGGTACAAAGGAATGAGCATGAGCGCATCCAGGAGCCCTTCGTGATCATTCTCGATGGTCTTGACGAATGCAAAGGAGAGCGTTCCCAGTCCGATTTCATCAGAATAATCAACAATGTTGCCCAGTCAGAGGATCTGCCCCTGCTCTGGTTGATCTGCAGTCGACCAGAAGCGCACCTTCAGTATTCATTCTCGAGAGTTGCGTATTGCAAACGCGAGGAGCTCCTCTTGGACCAAGAATGCAAAGACGATGTTGATCGGTATCTACGTGACGAGCTGGCAAGGATCAAGGACGAGTACGCAGACACCGTGCCCCCATCGTGGCCACCTGAGGACCAGTTCTCCGACCTTTCCTGGTTCAGCTCTGGTCTATTCATCTTCGCATCCACTGGTATCAAGTACATTGGTGATGACACATACGCGAACCCGGTGAGACAATTGAAGAAGCTGTTGTCGATCTTGAAACGCGCTGAAACCATCGGGGCCAGTAACCCCCTGGCGAACCTGGACGTGCTCTACAACCAGATCCTCACCGATGTACCCGAAGAATGTTCCTCCGCAGTCTGGCTTGTTCTGGCTTACTCTGCCCATATCCCCAAGTTCAATGGAGTGTATAACATGCCCGCACGTGCGGTTTGTAATTTTTTACGCCTTGAACAAAGTGATTTCTACAGTGCCTTGCGGAAGCTCCATTCCGTTGTCACGGTACCACCCCTCGAGAAAGCTCTTCAAGTACCATTACGTTTTCACCATACATCGTTTGAAGACTTTCTCATGAATCCCCACCGCTCCAGGAGGTTTGCCGCTCAGAAGCGAAAGGCATGGATTGATATTGCAAAATTAGCTCTCTTTTGGCAAGGTGTTTATATTCAGCACTTCCCCAACAACCCAGATGGTGAGTCACTAGTATGTTGCAGCAATAACTTCTCTGATTGGTTTACCAGGATCTTTACTTGCTTTGGGGAAACATTGGCATGTGGGATTCCCACATCTGACCTGGGCCGAACCAGACAACGAGAAGGTCATTTCCATGTGGGTTGCAAATGTGTCCATTGATTGTGAACGAGCATTCCATCTCTTATCCGACGAAAAAGACGAAGATATCGCCTCCTTCATCCATAATCTCGATTTCAGATACATATCATGTAACTACTTTCCAAACCTTGCAGACTGGCTCTACAGACAGGTGAGGTCCAATGATGATACCGAATGTGATATTGAACCTCCTCGGGCACCCAGGATCCTTCAGACCCCATTGTGCGGACACAGCCATCCAATGAGCTGGACATGCGACTGCTGGGGTACCTCGGCACTGTTACTGGCCAAGCACACATAAATCCAGCAACATTTCCTTGGAAACACCTACACCATCGGTGTTTTTGTGCGTTGCATGGTGGTCTTGACCTGCCTCCTGAGGTGTGTGATCTGGCGGAAAGACGTAGGACATACTTCTTTGTTGGGCATGGGGAAAAGACAATCATTGTCCTGGTCGCTGAAGTCCAAGCACAAAGCGCCCCTCGTACCTTCAATCTCGACAAGGAGCCCTCCCTGGAGCAAATCCTCCGTTATCAGCACTCACTAGCACGGATCAAGTGGAACAAAACACTCACCCAGGAGGAAGGGCCCCTGATGGAGAGTGGGGCTAGCGACCCTCGTGCGAATCTTGACCGCCTCTACACTCAATTGTTTTCTGGCGTGCCTGAGGAGTATCTCTCCACAACACAGAGAATCTTGGCTTTTTTCATTTGTAGGCACAAGGCAAAAATTCTCAACCCACCCGCGCAAGTGGTTTGTAACTTTTTTGGCATCGACAAAAACACTTTCTACAGTGCTTTGCAGAAGCTCCATCCTGCCGTTCATATACCACTGCCAGAAAATGCATCCGAAGCGCCATTCGTGCCGGATAGTTTTGAACTATTTACAGACTTTCTCCTAGATGACAATCGCTCAGGGAGGTTTGCAATTGATGAGAAAAAGGGATGGGCCGATCTTGTGATGTCAGGTCTCGTCTGGCACACCACTGATACAACGAGCTTCCATACGAGCAATGGTGAGCTATTGAAGTAGTTCATGATTATGGTCTCCTCATCCACTCTCAGGGTGGGACTTTGATTTCAAGCACCGGCATGCGAGTCTACCCGGCCTGAAATGGGTTTCACCAGACAATAAAGCGAGCATCTCCAAGGGCGTCGCAAACCTTGCCATTTACTGCGGGCGTGCATTTGACCACTTGCCTGATGAAAAGGATGAAAACCTCTCCTCCCATGTTCGTGGTTTGGATTTCAGATATGTACACCCACTCTACTTCCCAGGACTTGCGAACTGGCTCTACAAGCAGGTGGGATTTGACAATCCACCACTGAGAATGTTATACTGACCCCCTCATACATATTCAGAATCCTTCAGACCCTATCGTGCGCTCAAGACCACTCAACGGGTCGGACATGCGGCTGCTGATATACATGAAAGCTGTGACCCGCCAAGGGCGTGCAGATCCTGCGTTATTTCCCTGGAAATGGGTACGTTACCATTTCTTGTACGTTGGATTATAATCCAAGAATACTCACACATCTCATTAAGTGGGCTGGGACGTACAGGGTATACTTCTTTATTGGGCACAGGGAGAAGAGCATCATCGTCTTGATCACTAGAAAGGACAATAAATACCGTACCCACACGCTGAACCTCGATATGGAACCCTCTCCGCAACAGATCAAGGCATATCAGGACTCGCTTACCGAGCTGAAATGGGATGAAGCAGCCGACTGGGAAGGAGAGGAACCCTTAATGGAGAGCAGGACCTTGGCGGCTTCAACCGACGTACACTATACTGAAATTCTCGCGAGCGTGCCGCAGGAACACCTCCCCACAATCCAACGAATCCTCGCTCATTTCATTTATCTTCCCACGACAAGTGGGCGTGATGGAATATCCGTACAATTGCTTTGTAACTTTCTACACATCGACAGGAATACGTTTTACAGTGCCTTTCAGAGGCTTGATTCTGTCATCGCCATACCGGCCCCAGAGAATGCTGCGAAGGCACCATTGCATTTTCGCCACACGTCGTTTTTAGACTTTATCCTGGATGCCGATCGCTCGGGGTGGTTTGCCATTGATGAGCAAGAGGCGTGGGTCGATATCGCGAAATCGAGTCTCTTCTGGCAAAGTATTGATGCAAGCTTCCACACGAACGACGGTGAGTTGTGTTGGGACGGAATATAGTCATAAGTTTCTCATGGGTTTCCCAGGGTGGGACTTTGATCACCAACATCACCATGCGTGTTTGCCTCACCTGGAGTGGGTCTCGCCAAACGACGAAAATATTGTCTCTGCAAATGTCGCAAACCTTGCTATATGTTGTTGGGATGTGTTTCTTCGCCTATCTGATGAGAGAAATGAAGATCTCTACTCCCGCGTCTGTGATCTGGATTTCAACTACATCTCTTGTGGCCGTTGGTTGGAGCTTGCGGACTGGGTGTACAAACAGGTGAGATTTAACGATATACCACCGATTATTTTACATACAAATCGTGAATGTGCAGGATTCTTCGAGCTCTTTTGTGCGCACAGAACCATCCAACGAACAGGACACGCAACTACTCGGGTATCTTAATACTGTGATTGGCCGAAGACACATGGACCCAGCAGAGTTTCCATGGAATGTAGGTTATTATTTTTGTGTATTGGATCACGGTCTCAAGAATACCTCCAAGTTGAACAATCCAGCTGGCAGACGCTGCTTATACTTTTTCATCGGGCGCGGGGGAAATGCTGTCATTGTTGGGCACGTTCAACATCAGGATCAAATATACACACCCATTCTTGTTAAGGAGCCTTCTTCGCAACAAATTCAAAGGTTTCAAGACTGGTTCGCTTCGGTAGGATGGGCTGAAGAAGCCGACCAAAGCCTAATTTGCAGTGTAGAAGGAGGAAACGGAGCACAGAAAGCAGACAAGATATGGCAATCGCACCGGACAACCTTATATTCATGGAGGAATGTAGAAAGTGTATACATCTAGAGTCTGAGGCAGTCATGGACTGGATGGTATAGTGGAATACATGACTGTAACATCCCTCGCAGACAGTGTGAAAATGTAGCAATCGCATTTCATAACGGGGCGGAAAATCTGGTGTTGCTGGCCAGTTGACATTTTTCTATATTCATCATTCTCAAGGTGCTCTCAGAGTAGGCACCGTGATATTTTCTAAAGGACCACAAATGATTTATACAATCCAATAACAATATATACACAGATCCACTAAATTATACATCAAGCCGAGGAGCGCGAAGCGACGTGCCAGTCGAGAATGTCGGCCCATTTGGGAAGGAGCTCTGATATCTGCTCTACGTCCTTGTCACCACGGCCAGACAGGCACTACGGGGTCCATTTAATAGGTGTCTGATGACATAAAATACACACACAATACTCACCACCACAATGTCCTTGTCTGCGGGGAGCGTTTTAGCGAGGCGCACAGCTTCCCAGATGGCATGAGAGGATTCCAGAGCTAAAGTAACATGTAAATCTGACCAAGTGGGGAGGGAAAGATCAATTCCGTACCGGGTATAATTCCCTCCTGCTGGGTCAACATCCTGAAGCCTCGCAAGGCTTCTTCATCTGTGGCGATGACATATTCGGCACGACCGGAGTCCTTTAACCAGGCATGTTCAGGACCAACGCCAGGATAATCGAGGCCAGCGCTGATCGAGTGGGTCTCAATGATCTGGCCATCCCTGTCTTGGAGAATGTAGGTCCTGACGCCGTGAAGGACACCTGGTTGGCCAAGCGAGAGTGTTGCACTGTGCTTGATACCGTCCACACCTAGAGCGGTCAAGTTGAATCTCCAATAAAATTAATATGTGAGAGGTGATGTACCTTCTCCTCCAGCCTCGACGCCGATGAGACGAACATTCTTGTCAGGGATGAAATCGTAGAAGGTACCGATAGCATTACTGCCACCACCGACACAGGCGACGACGACATCGGGCAGTTTTCCACGCAGTTCGTGAAGCTGTTGCTTGATCTCTTGACCGATAACTTTTTGGAAGTCACGAACAATGGTAGGGAAGGGGTGTGGGCCGATGGCGGAACCGACAAGATAGTGCGTCGTTGCGAGGTTGGTGACCCAATCGCGAAGGGCTTCGTTTACCGCGTCCTTCAGCGTACAAGAACCCGAGTGAACGGGAATTACCTGTAGAAATGTTAGTCGAGTATTTCTCATAAAAAGAAAGAATACCTTTTTACCTTTCCTCCGAGCATCTCGATACGAAAGACATTGAGGGCTTGTCTACGGACATCTTCTGCACCCATATAGACAATGCACTCCAATCCGAATTTGGCGCAGACCGTGGCGGTCGCGACGCCATGTTGTCCAGCACCGGTCTCAGCGATTATACGGGTCTTGCCCAGACGACGTGCAATGAGGATCTGTGAAACGGTGAGACTTGACGGATGATGAATGAGATGTGGGAAAGTGACGTGCCTGTCCAATAGCATTGTTAATTTTGTGTGATCCCGTGTGGTTACTTAATTAGACCGTCAATCAATATTTCAATAGAGTGTGGGGGAGGCTCACAGGTCCTCTCGTTTAAGCCAGATTTTGGCTCCACCAGCCTGCTTGGTAAGATTCTCGGCGAGGTAAAGGTTTGAAGGTCTGTTGATATAGCCAAAGTGGCTCCGGAACTCTTCCCAGAAGAGAGGATCAGCCATAGCAGTCTTGTGTGCCTCCTCAAGTTCTGCCAAACAATCCACGAGTGCTTCAGGAACATACTGGCCGCCAAATTGGCCGAATCGCGCTGGCAGTGCCTCGGTATTGGTGGTCTTAGTGCCATTTACGGGAGGACTTGTGACACGAGGAGTGGTGGGTAGAGGTGAACGAACTCGAGCTGGATGACCTTTTCCAGAAACTTCGCGACAGTAGGCTTCGACATTCTGAACAATTTCCCCGGCCGCAGAGCCACCGATAACGTTGACAAGACGGCTGCCGATAACCACACCGTCTGCGCCAGCGTCAGCAACGTAATTAAAATGATCTCTCGTAGCGACACCGAATCCGACCGCGAGTGGGACGGAGGTATACTCGCGAATGCGAGCAAGGATATCTGGGAGTTCAACATTGAGCTTCCCAGTATCTGAGGATCCAGTAGTTCCCATCTATCTTTGGTGAGTTCCTTGAATACCTTGACGAAGGCGCAGGTGTACCTTGGATACGACATAAATGAATGTGTCGGCGATAGAAGCCAGGAATTTGATACGGGTGAGAGTCGTTGACGGGGCGATGAGAGGTACATAAGAAAGCCTAACAGAACGTGAGAACACGAACTCGTCTACCGAACAAGAAACGAACTGGGCTTTGGCGCACTTCCCGCGGAAAGCAATGGCCTCTTCGGGAGGGAGGTCAACCATGATAAACCCGTTCGCACCAGCCTCTGCTGCGTCCTGAATCGCTTTATCCTCTCCGTACGCAAGTAAGGGGTTATAGTAGCCTTGAATTGCGGAACATGTTATGAATGTGTGTGGTGGTAGACTTCGTGTGGAACGTACCCATGAGAAGGACAGGAGCAGTAAGGCCTTTACTGCGCGCCTCCTTGAGATGACCTAGGACCGTCGTATAGTCTATCCCATTTTTGAGAGCGATCTACGATAGGTTGAGCTTCTGTTATTTGAGCACGACTGCAATGAACGCCCACAGTATTCGTTAGTTGAATTGTTGGGCCATCTGCAATAGGATCAGAGAATGGTATTCCAAGCTCGATGATATCCGCCCCTCCTGCCTGCATTGCAAGCAAGACAGAAGGTGTATCGTCTTTGGTTGGATAGCCAGCGGTGACGAAAGTAACGAGGGCAGGAGATCCCTATAAATGTGGATTAGTATGGTTCTGGGGATTGCCAACGACGACATACCTCTGCATTTTTGTCGCGGAATACTTTGTTGAGGGCCTCCATGGAGTCTAGAAGTAGTGATGAGGAGGGGGAAGAGGTGGGGAAATGTTAGTGGTGACTCATGAATTTGCTGGCTTTTCAATTATCTCGATCTAAGCGCGACCACGTGAAACCTTGATCTGACCCTTACGAGTGATCGTTGATCGCGAAGAACATCCGAGGTCCGCTCAATCAAGTAGCGCTTGCCTTTCAACCTCAACAGAGGTTCCTGACCATGGATGTTTCCCAGCTCGCAAACGAATCTAGGGTGCTCGTCATATACACAGGCGCGTTGTGCTGCAAACCCTCATCATTCTCTGACATAGCTTCCAGGCGGCACCATTGGAATGCTTGTCGGACAACAAGGCTATGTTCCTGAGCCATACTTTTTGACGGAAACACTCAGAAGTCAGAACCGCTTTCATGATCCATTACAAGAATCTCTGTTCTCCAACGCAGGGACTGTGCAAGGTTTTAGGGAATGGAGCAACCACAGCAGCGGCAGATCGAGCCCAGTACCGTCACACACAGCAACCATACCATCAGAAGCATATCCAACCTTACTCGTGCGATCAACACGCCCGATTGGTGAAGCATCCCTCAGTATACCCAATGAACGAACCGTCAAGAACCAACCGAGATGCGTCAAAGTCGGGGAGAATGTGTACGAGGCACACTTACCCAGTTTAGTCACCCCTCGCAGTAAGGTTCCCGGTGGAACGGCAAGCAAGTCCATTCGGTACGCCATCCTTGAGGTGAACTCCTTCATCACTTTGCTGCCACAGCACTACTCACCTCCACCAGTGGAATCCCCTGTTGGACAGCAGTAACATAGACATACAAGGTTGTTCTATTCGTATTGTGACCGACCTTTCCACTGAAATGCTGTCTAGATTGGATTCGTCTCGCCACCGAAGTCGAGCTCAACTATCAGTTCGATGCCTTCGTCGTCTTACACGGAACTGATACCATGTCCTATACATCAAGCGCCTTGAGCTTCCTGCTTGAAGACCTTGGGAAGACGGTGGTATGTTCCACTTAACCGATCACCTCGCGAACGTAGCAGTGAAAGAGCACCCTTCTGTAGATCATCACTGGAGCGCAGATACCCATGTCCCAACTTCGGAATGATGCTGTGGACAATCTAATGGGCGCGCTCACTATTGCCGGTCACTACATTATCCCAGGTGCGCTATTTTCTCGGTAGATGGGATGTCTCTGCTAAAAAAATACCGCTAGAATGTTGTGTTTATTTCAATCACACGCTGTACCGGGGGAATAGAGTGACCAAGATGTCATCTTTTGATTTGGCCGCCTTCGAGAGTCCCAATTTCGCGCCACTTGTGAAAGGTACGTAAATTTCTACATATCATTGACACCCATCAACATATTTCCAGTCGGCATTGATATCGTCGTGAATTGGAACGACGTGATTCGTCAAACAAGTCTCAGGAAATTCAAAGCACATAAAGGTCTGTGTCAAGATCAATCAAGGCTATATTTAGCTGATAGTCACCACTCCAGAGATGAGCCCTCACGTCGGTAAGTTCGGCAACTCTCCCTGTTCTATCTCATTCTGATAATTAAGACAACAGCGACCCTCCGTTTGTTTCCCGGCATAGCAGGGACGACTATCAAGGCATTTTGCAGTCCACCTATCCGGGGGGTTGTCCTCGAAACTTTCGGTGCAGGGAATGCGCCTCAGCGCCCAGATCTGATAGATGCATTCAAAGAAGCATGCGAGAGGGGCGTGGTTATTGTCTCTATATCTCAGTGCACCAAAGGCTCCGTTTCTGACGCATACGAAACCGGAAGAGCCCTTCTCCAGGTCGGCGTTGTACCAGGTAGTGACATGACACCAGAAGTATATATCTCCTTCAGCTTCCCATCATACACTTAACGGAAAATTGGTACCTAGTGCGCACTAACAAAACTAAGTTACCTCCTCTCCAAGCCCGAGCTATCACTCAAACAAGTCCGGGATCTCATTGGTATACCGTTACGGGGTGAACTAACCCGTCCCTCCGCAACTGCTCCCAGCCACACTGCCACTGCCGCAACGCCTTCCACCGCATCTCTCGAGGCAAACATCGGCACAATTCAACACGTCCTATCTCAATTCATCCGACTATCTCGCCCAACATCCCTCGTCCCCGAAGTCATCGTAACATCTGACGCACTCGCTACAGCAGCCAAAGCATCAGATACCGCTGCGCCCTGGACATGGACTGCAGCTGAGGCCTCTACAGCCGAATCCGTCCTTCTCCCGTTCTTAATCCACCTGGCGGCTTCGAGGAATGATTTAGAGAGCTTGGAGTATTGTGTTGAGATAGAGGGGGCGCAAGCTAATCGACATGCGCATGAGCGAGCATCCACCACCGAATCTGCTGGGCGGTATGGGGGTATTGCGGGTGGCATTGTCAATTGTTTGGATCCTGGGTCTGGGCGATCGCCGTTGCATGTTGCAGCGTTGAATGGGCACGCGCAGGCTGTTGCGATGTTGTTGAAGTCTGGCGCTCTGGTACATCTGAGGGATACGCTTGGGCATACAGCGCTGTACTATGTAAGTGTGTCGCCTTCCGCTCTTGTAATCTTCTGAGACGCGGCATTCAGGCGGCAAGGCAGGGTCACCCAGAGGCGGTTGATGTATTGGTGCAAGCTGGAGCCATCCTTGGAAACTTTGACACTGGTTTTGCAGCGCTTGCTGTCAAGAATGCTCTGCATAGTGGGGACAAGTCGACCCTAAAGATTTGGGCTCGTACAAACGTGAAGATACCTGGGTTGTATGATGATGCCCAGTCACACGGACAAGAAGAATGATACCTATAGAACCGAATACCTTGTAGTTTATACCTCGCCAATTGATATAGTATAGAACAAATGTACAATCCAGAATACCAATACACCGTTAGACAGTAGTACAAAAGCCAGGTAATAATAACGTATGCACTAGTAGGAGTAAAGTAATCGTCATGAAATGAAATGAAATGAATAGACAAGTCACCACTCCGTGTTTCCTATTCCTCTTCTCCTGTCTCCTCATCCTCTCCATCTTCCGCCGCTTTTACGATGCCCTCAACAGTGGTATATAACGTTCTTAGGAAGAGCGCCAGCTGATTTCTCTCAAACTGAAATGCCGCGTTCAAGAAGCCCAGCTTTTCCACGAAGTCCGGTGGCTCCTTATCGAGCGACACAGGGAGGTATTGAATCCAATCTGTGAACACTCCTTCTGACTTTTCCTCATAAGAGCGTAGCGTGAAGCTGATACCTAGCCACTACAGTTCAGTCAACGTTCAACCATTCTACAAGGACAAAAGACATACTGTATGTTGTTGCATTAACAGAGTCTGATTCGTTGGTATGGGTATAACAACATGTGAACATCCACTCGTCTTTGCTCGAAGCACCAAGCGATGATCGGATATTGGGAATGATGATATTCGTTAGATCCTCGTATAATCGGATGGCTTCTCTGTGTTTTGGATCTTCGGCAATTGTTCCGTGATGGGGTGTAGGTTGAGGGTGCCGCGGGGCCTGTTTTGCGAGAGCACTTGCCCGCTCGATCTCGGCTTTCAATTCCATTCTCAGGTCTCGTTCTGAGTTGTATCAAATGAGGGCTGGAGTCGAATACAACAAACGAATCATTGCCGCACCTGTTTCGTTTAATTCCTCAATTGTTTTGTCTTTTGACGCAAGCCTCTTCACTGCGTCGTCCAAATCACCCTTCAGTTTCGAAATTTCATTATCCAGTGCCCGTCTCTCTTCTTCTGCAGCTTCGCGTGTGATGAGATGGAGGATTGATGATTTGCCTGTCCCAGCTAGTGGCTGCTTTCTCATTAGTTGTTCAGTCAAAGCCTGTGTCGCTTCTTCCGCAGCTATTCCAAGCATTCTGTCAGCTTCAGGCCAAAAGGATTTTGACAACATTCTCATACCTCGTATCTTTGCTTCGTACTGCTCTTCCAGTTTCTGTAGCAGCGCCTCTACTTCCGTTTCTCGCACTCGAAAGAGTTCTTCCATTTGGTTCGTCAGGCTCTGATTCTCCTTCTGCAGCTATTCGTGGCAGAAAACGTGTTAGCATGAAGATACGGGGTAAGTACAATAATAGTCGTACTTGATGAACTTGTTCTCTCAATCTCGCCAACTCTACATCCTTCTTAGAATCCGCCTTTGAACTTGTACCAGTGTTCGTACTAGTCCTCCCTACCTTCTCGATCAACCCAGCAACTGCGTCATGTCCTTCTAACGAGTCGTCCAAATCCAAAGCGTTGTCATCCTTGGCTCTCCTCGCCTGAGTTTTACCCCTCCCACCTCCCGTTTTAGCTTTACCACTTTTCCCATTCCTCCCTGACGGCTCAACAGATCCGTTCAGATTGACACCCTCTCCTCCACCATCCTCCTCCTCGCTTGCCTGTACTTCCTGCGCTTTCTTGGCCTCGTGGCGTGGCGGTAATTTCCCTGTTTGCTGCGCCGATCGACCATTGGCCCGACCCTTCTGCTTTCCATTTCCATTCGGTTTCCTCACTGCCTCAGCCCGCCCCTCATCTTCGTCACTTGTCGCAACAACATCATCCATGACAATCTCTTCCAGTACTTGTTCCACCCCAATGTCCATCCCAGCCTGATGACCACCATCATCCACGGTTACTTCCTTCTGTTGTTTTCTCCGCTTCGGGGCTCTGGTTGGTGCCTCTGCGACAGTGTTTCGTTTCGAAGGTCCGGGTTCATGGTCATTACCACCGACTGTTGTCCTCGTTTGATTCCGTTTGGTCAGTTTTGACTCTCCTCCATCTTGTGTTCCCGTTGTGGGCCGAGCCTTGGTCTTTTGTTTCATGGATGGATGTGCAGGAGTAGTAGGCCCAAAGCCACCTGTATTTCAAAAGGTGTGGAGCAGTGTCAATGTGAATATTAGACGAATGTAGATGTATAAACGCACCGAACTCGACGGAATCGTCAGACATGAATGGAATAGGAGAGAGAGGAAGCGGAAGCGGAAGATAACAAGCTGAAGTATGTCATCGTCGAATGCGTTGTGTGACGCTGCCTTCCACGAAGGCACGTGACTATCCCGTTGTGCGCGACGCGCTGCATCCAACAGATCTACGTTCGCCATCAGATCCATCCGAGTCGCACTGTTTGAGAACGTATAATGTGGAGACCATATGCCACCGTGAAGGCCTTCAACTTGCCAGCCGAGTTGATGTCGTATATCTTATACATACGCGTATCAACGCGACGGTCCGTGTATCACTGTTCTCAGGAATCTACATGCAAGGTTCCGATGACGGAAAGAACTTTAGTAAGTCATTGTTCTCAATTGCAAGGTGTACTGTAATTTAAGTAGTCTCACAATTCATGAGTCAACAAGCCGAGAGTGAGAGCTGCCGTACTTGCGTCAGGAACTATACCAGTGAGCTATTTTTATAAAGGGTAGATATGACAGAAGAATCGAGGATCCCTTAAAATTGGTCGGGATCCACTTCAGTCCATCTCTCTGCAAGAGGTTTGTCATCGAGGGCATGTTGATGTATTTCGTGTTTCTTCATGAATAAGCATCATCAATTTTTTCCCAGAGTAAAAGTGAACATACTATTATTGCCGACCACGTACTACCATCCCGAATGGGTTGACAGACACAAACAAACTTCCTTCTGCAATGGTTCATTTGTAGCGTAGTAACGTATTCGTCGTCTATTCCAAAAAGCCTTATGACCGCTTTGGCTAATTCGGAAATTTTGGTAGAAAATTTGAAGTTGTGAATAGTCCACAACCAAGGTTGTTCATTACTTTCAAGAACGTTT
The DNA here is from genome assembly GCA_003315915.1 of Macrolepiota dolichaula. Taxonomy (NCBI): domain Eukaryota; kingdom Fungi; phylum Basidiomycota; class Agaricomycetes; order Agaricales; family Agaricaceae; genus Macrolepiota; species Macrolepiota dolichaula. The sequence continues at coordinate 5,542 of QFDT01000736.1, read as the reverse complement.
AAGACACGGTCCAAATCGTCGTCTTCACCGGGACGCGAGTCAAAATTGTCAAACGAACATCGAGCCCCACAGAGTTCTTGGATTGTGTAGTGGTTGGAACAACCCCCTGTGAAATGCAGAAATGTCAAAGGTTGCAACAATGTTTTACCCGCGCCAGGCTCGTTACTGTCCTTGAACATAACCTGTAGGTCTTGTGGTAACAGGGACAACACCAAATCGTCCCGCTTGCGAATCCATTCCTGGGCAACGCAACCAATCTTGTCGAGGAAAGAACCGCTGTCGTCGAGATTTGAAGCAAAAACCATAGACCTGAACGGCTCGAGAACGACGAGGTCGATGGCGCGCGGAATCCAACACCCCCCCAACGTCTGTTCGCTTTTCCATACATCAAGAGAGTAGTGGAGTCTCTCCCAGCGTTTTCGTTTCATTTGTTGAATCTGTAATGCAAGCCTCTCCTCTTTGAGTTCTTCTAGGTGCTTGACTATTGTAGGTCCAAGTTTCCTCCACTCTATTGTTGCTGTTAGCTTCGTTTTAAAAAGCCTTGGAGAGGTACCATACCGCCAGCTGTGAGCTTCTTTGCCGTCGTAGAACTTGCAAGGTTGTCTGTGACATACCCTTCGGTAATCTCTTCGATTTCAGGTTCCTTCCAGCCTAGCCAAAGCATCAATCCTGTCCAATGTCCCCAAAAACAATAAGTGGCTTGCCTATCTCGGCTAACTTGTTGAGAATTCTGTTAAGTCGGTCAAATGCTGGGGACACAACCTCATAATGTTACGAGATACATACGCTGTCTTCCGCTCCAACCTTAGCTGATTTAATACCCCTTTGCGGTCATTCGAACGGTACTTCGTCCATTTTTCGTAAGCTTCAATTCCCTGTGGGAGAGTGAATCAAAGGTCTAGATAGTATTAAAAGCAACTGACTGTGGCCTTCTTTTTCAGCAATTGTATCTTTTGAGTACGGAGAGTATTCGTTTCATCATACGGACGTTCCGCGGATAACTCCAAGTAGTCGGATTTCAAACAGAAGCGAGTGCCTTCTAGATCAAGTATAGTTCAGACCCTGGTCGAGAAAGATGCAAACCCAAAATAACTAACTTGCACGTATAAAAGAAAGGCAGGTGCTATATGGAGCCACGCGGACATCATAAGACACCATGAAACTGTCGGAAACCGGGTTAGGCAACTCCCCAAAGTTCGGATTGTTTCTCACAGGTCTTGACACTTCAGGCACCTCCAGCAAACCCGCAAGCGCATCTTCCATGAAACCCAATGTCCATTGACGATACCGCACATCTAACGCCTATAAGGTACTTTCTGGGATAAAGGTAGTGGAGAACACACCATACACTCCTTCTTGAAAAGGAATCGAGTATATTGAGCGATATTTAAGTCATCAGGACAACGTGGCGGAGGATTCTCTGCAGTATACAGCATCTCAAAAGCCTATTCTGAAGCGTTAACCAGGGCAGGATGTTCTGAAGACAAGATCCCTTACGTCTTCCCATATGTATCTTGCATACTTTCCCATGACAATGGTGTTCAGATTCCTGCTTGCCCAAGATAGGTGTAAGAGGTCAATGGGCTCTAAATCACGAAAAATCTCGTATAGAGTATCCAGAGGCATCTCGGTCATTTGCTTGAGATGCCCCCTTCGGCCTCTGACATGTCTACGGTCTGGTCTTCCGACTTGAGGTTCAGGTTGGATCTTATTCTTAGCCTCAGACTCTGTAGATTCTTGTGCAACTTTTCTGCGTTTTGATGTCTTGGGCTTCTTGCGTGATTTCACGGACGCGACACCTTCTGCTAAATCATCTTCAGATACATCTTGCTCGTACGGTGGGCCATTTGAGACAGCGCGCTTGTTTTTGTTCCTTTCAGAGCGACGAGGGGCTATGGTCATTGTGGGGAGAAAACCGTGGCGGAAAACCACGTGAAAACCAAACATATAGTTCAGCGTACCCACTGACAAAAACAGAGCCAAATCGTTCCCACCCGGATAACGCGGAGAGCGACGGTCGATAACAATATTCTCAACTTATCCCGGTATCCCCACCGACCTGTACGCAGTGACTCAGACAATAACTGGGCAAAGGCAGCAGTCACTGTCGAACTAGGTTAATCTACGGTAGGCATCCTCAATGAGTTTGCCCGCTAGCAACAGTCTACAGGCGCAGAATTCTCCGAGTTCCGCTCAAGCACTCTTATTCTTCTGATGTCCGCGAATGCTGAAACATATTTATGCAGTGCACTGCGCTATCCAGCTCCTAAATTCCCCCGTCACGCTTGTTTAATCTCATGTTTGTCCCATTATATATACGCTTAATCTGACCCGCGTCGAGCCCCTTACAAGCAATGTCGACATAGAACGACAGAGCATTTCCCAAACACTGTACCATCCATGAAAATTGAAGCAGGATAAGACTGATCAGCGGAAACATTGTTTTCAGGTTCATGTCTTCGAAAATGAATTCTGCCAGAGGAAATTCTACTGGCTTCGATTGCCCTAGACGAACACCGACATTCCGCGCATGCTGTGCTCACCAAAACTGCCTTGTAACCGTATCGCACAAAAAAAAGTTCAAAATACCAGTGTATCATTATTATCAAAGGTTGATGGGGTATAGGCATAGCGATGAAGAAGGATCGAGGGGTTTCTCAAGTTTGAGGTTTGTCGGCATCCAATTCAGTCCATCTTTCCGCAAGAGGTTTGTCATCGAAGGCATGTTGACGCATTTCGTGTTCCTTGATGAATAAGTATAATCGATTTTTGTTTCAGCGGAAAATCGAACATACCATTATTTCCGACCACGTACTATACTTCCAGGAGGACTGACAAGGACAGACGAACTTCTTCTCGCAATGGCCCAATTGCAACGTAGTGACATATTCACCGTCTAGTCGATAAAGTCCTATGACCTCTTTGGCAAGTTGAGAAACTTTGGTAGAGAACTCGAAGTTGTGAATAGTCCAAAACCAAGGTTGTTCATGATTCTCGAGGTCGTTCGAAACACGATACAAGTCGCCATCTTCGTCAGGATGCGAGTTAGAGAACCAGCAAGAAGAGCGATCCTGACATATTTGTTCGATTGTGTATCGTCCAGAGCGACTCTTCGTGAAATGGGGGAATGCCAGAGGTTGTAATAATGTTTGACCTGCTCTGTGCTCGCTATTGTTCTTGAACATAACCTGTATGTCTTGTGGTAACAGAGACATAATTAAATCATCCCGTTTGCGAATCCATTCCTGGGCAACGCAATCAATCTTATCAACAGGAATGTCGCTGTCGCTGTCAAGACTTGGAGTGAAAACGATGGACCTGAACGGTTCGAGGACTACGATATCTATGGCGCGCGGCCTCCAACACTGTTCCAGTGTCTGTTCCTTTCCCCATAGTTCGAACTGTTGGCGGAATGCCTTCCAGCGGTTTCGCATCATTTCTCGCATCCGCAGCGCGAGCGTCTTCTCTTTGAGTCCTTCTAGATGCTTGACTATTTGAGGTCCGAGTTCCTTCCACTCTGTTGTCATTGTTAGTATTATTTTGAGAATTGTCCCGGAGCCACGCCATACCGCCAGCTGTGAGCTTCTTCGCCCTTGTACAACTTGCAAGGTGGTCAGTGACATTGCCTTGGGTTATCTCTTCGATTTCGGATTCCTTCCACCCTAGGTACGACAAAACGTCAGTCTGGTCCGACGTCCTCTCCCCAAACTATGAATGACTTGCCTATCTCGGCTAACTTGTTGAGAATTCTGTGTGAAGTCGTGATAATGTCAAGACAGAATCTCGCGAAATGATCAAATACATACGCATTCTTCCTTTCTAATTTCATTTGAGCTAAGGCATCTTTGCGGTCGTTCGTGCAATTCTTCGCCCATTTCGTGAAAGCTTCGACTCCCTAGATGACACTGATTCAGAACAAGGCTCGCGTAAAACCGGGTTGAACTAACTTGAATTTTCGGTTTCATTTTTTGTTCACTGAAGGTCACCCTGCTAGACGCGGCGCGAATTTCCTGGTAGTCAGTCTTGAAGCAGAACTCGTATTTTTCTGTGTCCGGTAAAGATCATTGAGCTAATGGTTTGGAGTCAAGCACCCGAAGCCACTAACTCGCACGTATAGAAACAAGCATGCCTTCATATGCGGCAACGTCCCTGTTGTTGTAGCACAGGAAACTATCGAAAGGGGTGTTGTGTGAGTTTTCCAAGCCAGAGTACATGAACAACCACGTACCAGTCATCGGAGACAAGACAGTTCCAACAGGTGCGTAGTCGCATACCCCATGAAGTCCAATGTCCAATGGCAATGTTGCATACCTGAGGTCTATCAGGAACTTCTCAAGCGCAAGATAAATACGGTCAACACGACATACCATACATTGTTTCCTGAAAAGGAAACGGGTATATTGAGCGAGGTTCAGGTCCTTGGGGCAACGCGGGGGAGGATTCTCTGAAGCATACAAAGCCTCGAAGGCCTTTTTGAAAATGTCAATCGGGGCAGTACACTCCAAGGACGAAACTCCTTACGTCTTCCCATATATATCTTGCAGACTTTCCCATGACAATGGCATGCAAACTCTTGCTTGCCCAAGATAAATGTAAGAGGTCAATGGGCTCAAGGTCACGAAAAATCTCGTGTAGGGTATCCAGAGGCATCTCAGTCATTTGCTTGAGATGACCCCTTCGGCCTCTGACATGTTTACGGTCCGGTCTTCCGACTTGAGGTTCAGACTGGACATCATTCTTAGCCTCAGACTCTGTCGACGAAACTGCAGGCTTTCGCACAGCTTCTTTACGACGCCTTGATGACTTGGGTTTCTCGCGCTGTTCCGCAGGCGCTTCATCTTCCGTCCACGTGGGATCCCTTGAGCTTGAGGTATCTTGTTCGTGCAACGGATCAATCGAGAGAGCGCGTTTGCCTTTGATTCTTTCAGAACGACGATAAGCCATGGTCACGCTGGAGGGAAGGTGGCTGAAAAGGTTGAACCCTTATAAACACGAAAAACGCGTGGAAGTAGTCTTAAATAACCATCACAGGGTGCCCACTGGCGAAAACAAAAGCCAAATACACCCGTGCATAATAACGTGATAATAATCCCAAAACGTGGAAATGAGTCATAAGATTAATATCACCGTCTGTATCCATCCTCAAGGTCTCAGGTTCCAGTTTGCCACACCTTCATTTTCCCTCGTGCACTAAAGATACTAATCTTACAGGTCGCCTATACTATTACATCCGCCGTCATCAAAAAGAACTCGAGTTGGTAATTTGAACAACTGCAATCAATTATTTATGGAAGTGCTTGCCCCCAACAAGGCGACCTTGAACCCAAACTTTAAGAATATTCCTATCATCCCCACAGAACAAGAACCTCTCCAGATTCTCTTCCAATTTCTGTATCGGAGTCATATTATCCAACGCCGCTTCCTTCCCCCAAAGTCCTGTTGCACCCGTCTCATCCAGGACGCTGACCAAAACCGCGTCAAAGCTTTTCCCCTGGCACAAAGAACCAGTCATATGGGAAAGATTGCAAACCTCGGCTCCTCC
>QFDT01000734.1:0-86682 GCA_003315915.1 Macrolepiota dolichaula | reverse complement strand
CCCCTCTTCACTTCTTGATAATCACTAAACAGCCCTCACAGCAGCGTGGCCCACCACCAAATCCGCGCAGATCCACGTCCGTGAGACAAAACACACCCTACATTCCCGCGGTCGTTCCACGGACCACTGAGGGCGGTGGTAGATCAAATGAGGATTACCCAAAAGGACACAAGGAGGCTTTTACTACTCAATTATGATGGTCCCTGGGCGTAAGTTGTAGCCTCTTCCCATCATCATCATCGTCGCCCCAAGGTTGGTTTACCCAACGTCAGGTGGGGGGGCGCCTCATGTTGTTCCCAGGCTGCCGTTAGTGGATACACAAGTTGAAAAACCCTTTTGAAGCTGCGCGAACAAGCGATTTGATTCTTGTTCCCTCCCCCACCACTCCGCAGTCTTCGCGCTCGCTGTCCATTTCCATTGCTTGCCGTTACCTGCGGGTCTGATACATAATATACCTTCGGCACACACCGTCTTATTGGTATTGGTATCAATCCCCCCTGAAGGTGTAACAGGGGCTCCCATCTGTCACTTGTAACTCCTTCTGAAGGCCTTGCCACCCCCTCTGCTCCACGAGGACGTTCTACTCGGTTCTTTTGGTTGATTTGCGCCTTGCTGTACCAACCGTGGGACTTGTATCCTGAACGACAACAAATTTACTTCACTTCGGTTATTCTTGTCTTCGTTGTCTCCCTCGTCCTTGTTTTATTCCCCCCATAGTCCTCGTCGAAGAGTATGGCTTCATTCGTTGGGAAGATAAGAGCGCTTGTGTCTGGGAAAGGAGAGGAATGTACGTTGTCGTTACCCCCCGCTCATTATCTTCACTGAGCGCTGATGATGGCATGGTGTGACTAGATAAGCCCGTCCAGCTCGAGGAGGCGGGAGAGAGTCGCAACTCGCTCGTTGTTAACGCTCGAGGCCGGTACACGGACAGTCCAGACCAGGAAGCTTCTGTAGGCCTGCTCAGTCATGAAGGAGTTGATGCCGAGTCTGGCGAGGAGAAGACGGCGCAGAGGGGGCAAGAGGGTAAATTCAGCCTCAGATCGTGCCTATGGTGTGGTTTCAAGTGAGTGTGCTGTTCATCAATATGTCAATTTGCAACAAGGAGTTGATTTGCATTGATTGTGCAGTTTGAGTACACCTCTCAAGGTCATTGTTATTTTTGTGGTCCTCACACTTATTTTTGCCGCCTATACGCTACTTGCGTGGGCGTTCAATGTCCGTATCCTCTTTCACTGTGAAGTAGCAAGGGACTCATCTAGCTTCACAGCAACCTTCAGCAGCGGGCGCCAAAGTACCCGAGTTCGGGACATCTCTCGGCTGCCTCTCCACCCCATATGCATTCAACAACACCAAGACCCACATCCTGAACGTGCCGATGCATCAAGATCGGCACGACCACGGCATTGACTTCCGCGGAGGAGCGGTCGGCACCGTAACCGTTTTCTCAGCACCCGCTGGTAGCGATCCCCACAATATCCGTTACGAAATAAACCTCCTTGGGAATGATCAGGACTTTATCCAGCATTCCGTCATCAAGACGCCCAAGGTTGACGCGGCGGGTCACGTGTACTCGAGCGAGGTGAATGTAGTCACGTCAGTTCTCCCAAAGGATCGTCCAAATGTGTGCGGGAGATTTGACGTGAAGATGTACATCCCTCCGACGTTGGAGAAACTTCATATCTCTTCGCACTCGCTGGCCCATATCAGATACGATAAGAGCGCCAATATCAGGTTGCAGGCTCTCTATGTGACGTTATATGGCATGGACCCAAGGAACATGATCGAAACCAGTGACAACATAGTATCGGACCAGATAGCGCTGGAGGTGACTCGTGGATGGATCGTAGGCAAGGTGGTTATTGTGGAGGAGACAAATATCAGGACACAGCGCGGGGATGGGAATGTGAACGTGCATGTACACCCGCAGCAATCCAGGGATCCAGGGAACCCAGAGACGGCGACGCTTGGCACAACAACAGGAGCTGGGAGGACCCAGGTGGTTGTGCATGCGAACAAGGGATGGAAGAGGCCTATTGATGCTACCCATATATCCGCAATGAGTGGACCGGTGGAGTTGACGTATAAGGATGCTGAGATCAATGGGCTTGTAGGAGTTGAGGCAGAAGAGTTGAAGGAGACAGGAATGGAGAAGCTGGAAAGTGGAGAGGCCGGAGGTGAGAATGGAAGGCAGTGGACACACTGGGTGGGCAGCAAGACTGGTACTGATAGGATTGTTGTGAGTTCACGCGGATGGGTGGCGATGTACTTCTGAGTGTCGATTGAGTGTTGTACCTTGTCTGTATAACTTAGTGCCATATGTAATAAGGAAATAATAAGTTATTCATGATCTGGAGAGGCGTGTGCTAGGCGCTCAGGCGTTCTTCGTCTTCTATAGTCTTCTTTGTTGCTGGATCAACTTCTGGCCTCCGTGATGAATATGAGACGGGTCGACGAGCATTCTTCATCACATCTGCCATTGCTTCTTTCCGTGTCCCAAATATCTGTAGCACAAATACACCAACAGTCTATATCGAACTCTGTCATGTTGGCCGATGTAACAGTCAACCAGACTTACAGTGAGGGCCAGCCCCAAGAATATGCGATCTTTCCATCTATCATCCACAGCGCCACTCGAGTACAGCTCTTGCCGTCGCCGGCGTGCAGCGCGGTACGCGGCCGTCGTCTGGTAGCTCCGGTCCTCTACGCCCGATGTACCTGGGGCGGTTCCGGGGTGTGGTTTCTTGCCACGGAGAATGTCGTACGCGGTTGTTATGGCTTGGAAGCGTTCGTGCGCAAGGTCAGGTGTAATGGAGGAGCCAGCTTTGTCAGGATGATATATTCGGACCAGGTCAAAGTCTATGTGGTAACGAGGTTCGTGTGAGGGATAAGGAGAACTGAAGAGGGACATACATCGCGCCTTGATGTCGGTTTCTGTTGCAGATGAGGGGAGGTGGAATATTTGGTGAGGTGTTGGATTACGGTGTGTCGGATATGGGTATGGGTTGGACGTTGAAGTTGATGCATATCTATGATTGTTATGACTTGTTGGCAGCTGTAAAATGCGACACCGACAGGCGCGACATGCGAAGGAAAGTTTGTGCATTTGGGCTTTGGGAGCGTCACAGTTACAGGATTTTCGTAAACGAAATAAACGGATCAGAACGGCCCGGACCGAAGATCCCTTGAGCTCTTTACACCTGGAGACAGTACACAGTATGCACTTGGGTGGTCTGACCTCTCATTAGCCGACTTGGGAGGGAACCGAGTATAAACTGATATCTACATTCGCAATCTCTCTCTGCCCGCACGAGCCGGAATAGCACCGAGTTCTTCGCACAGCATTGCTTTCCCACTATTGGCTTACAACGCCGCGCTCGGCAGAACAGCAGATCGACAATAAATGACTGGGAATCGGGTATATTTCAGCGGTCTCGAACAAATCATGGTGTGACCGTTGGGGGAAGTATATACATAGATAGATGCCTCCACTGCCATTGCTGCTGACACACCGTCCGCAGTGGTTGATTAGATGAATTAGAGCTGCTCAATGCCTCATGTCCAAGACCTGAAGCGTGTCATAGAGTACGGAGAGGGCGACAGTAGTGTCAGAGGCAGTGTGTCCAGGCGGGGAGGGCCAGGAGGACGCGTGTTTTGGGGACGGAGAAAATAGTGGCACGTGGTATTACAGAGACATATGCCGAGATTTCCTGATCAGCAAAACATCTCACCCGACCGCGCGTCGCTGCATGGTCCTCTTCACCCACAACCTTTCCTTTAGCGCGCACCAGGGCTTATAACAGCCACCCCTGAGACTAGAGAACAAGCTAGCCAAGTTGTCTAACACCAACTTCCTTCGCTAACACCCGGTATGAATACAATAACTATCTCCCCTTTTGGCACTATGGCTCAACAGTTCTTATTGTCCGCAGGATTGAAAGAGCTGCTCCACCCCTCTCTTTCTTCATGTTCTCTACTCTCGCCAGGTCGCGAGCTTTTTTCCTCCCATTTCTTCTCTTTCCGGCCCTTGTCTATTCTCGGGAGGAGGCCCTCTGTGTGTATCCTTATATTCGTATTCGTCGCATTTTACTCACCCGAAATTATGTAGTCGCTTCTTCAGTTACTTATTGCCAACCTCCAGATTCCCTTCTCATTCAACAGTTCGACATCATCTTCTTTCCCGCCAACCAGACCGTCTCCTTCAACATCTCTGCTGCCAGCGTCGTACGTCCCTCACACCACCGCTACTCCACTCGTCTCACATTCATTATCCACAGAATCCAAATGTTAACGTCACAGCAAACTTACTCCTCAACGTGTATGGAATGAACCCTGTCAATTTCACTCTCGACCTCTGCAGTGTTCTCAATGGTGCCCTCTGCCCTCTACCCACATACAACTTCGTCGGCGCGGACTCCCTAAAAATACCCGACTCTCTCGGAGTCAGCGATAAGGTCCCTGGAATTGCTTTCAAAATCCCCGACTTGGAGGGCTTTGCCCAGTTAACCCTAACTGAGATTGGCACTGGCGACGTCAAAGCCTGCGTCCAGGCAACACTGTCCAATGGTTGGTCTGCGCATCAGTCCGCGGTAGAATGGGTCACAGCAAGTTTCGCACTCGCAGCATTCTTCTCGGCCTTCTTTCACTCCATCTTCCCCGAGTCGCTTACTCCATTTCGATTGTTGGATCTGTTCTATCTTTATCAAGCGATCGCTACCAGCGCGTTTCTCAACATCAATTATCCATCACTTTACCGTGCCTTTACGCTTAATTTTGCATGGGCTGTCGGGTTGGTATCACCGACACCCTCGTCGTCACTACAAAGCTCGATCGACGCTATGCGGCATCATACTGGTGGAGGATTGCCTAATTCAACCTCGAGTTCGGCCGTGGGCTTTGTCAACCGAAAGCTTAGCCCATACAACCAACCTCAAGATAGTTTCACCATCTCTCCGCTGACTTTAACCCGCCGTGGAGCCACTAGTCCATTCGGTGATTTCCTCGGTGCACTATCAAAAACTAGTTTACGCGTGACAGAAGTGACGCGCTTGGGAGGCTTCAGCCCGAAGACGAACCTGGCTATGCAACCTGCTGTACAGGGTGAGGTCCAGACCGTAACCGCGGACTCGTCAAATGTGCTGGAGGCTGGGATTCCCATCTACGTGAACTCGATTCATATTGGGACTGCGAATGCGTTCATGACTACATTCATTGTTTCGCTTATTGTGTTGGTTGTGGTGCTTGCAGTTTTAGCACTTGGCTATGCTGTGTCGCTTGTTGTCCGGAGGTCGAGGATGAGGAAGGGGAAGGAGACGACTTTTGACTATTTTTCATTTGTTCAGTCGTGGTGTGTGCGTTTGGTGAGTGGCGGTATGTTCCCTCTAGAAGATGATCGACTGATTCGTGGTGGCAGGGCCTGATATTTTTACTTCCACTGTTGATACTCGCGTTTTACCAATGGACACTCAAGGACTCATGGCTCTCCATTCTTCTCTCCGTCATCACATTCCTCGGACTCCTCGTGCTCCTCATCTATCCCCCCTATCTTATTTTTAATCTCGTACGCAAGACCAAGGACCCGTACGAGCTTTATTTCCACTCACCGCCGACATACCTCACTTCCCTCGGACCGCTCTACGCGAAATTTCGGCCCGAACGTTATTACGTCCTCCTCACACTCCTCACCGTGCCCTTCCTCAAGGCCATCTTCATCGCATTCGCAAATTCTAGTGGTCTAGCACAAGTGGTACTGTTGTTCGTGACAGAATTTGCTGTGCTCGGATTACAGATCGGTTTGAGGCCAGATAAGACAAAAGGCGGGTTTATTCTCAGTACGTATCTCGGAGTCACAAGGCTTGTCGCGACGGGACTATTGATTTCGTTTGTGGAACGGGTTGCCGTCAAGGCGATCCCGAGGACGGTTATTGGGGTTATCATTGCCGTGATTTGGGCAGTGGCAGTTGTCATCCTGATTCTGGATCTCGTCATTTATCATATGCTCTTGCCACTCTGGCAAATTCTTACTGGCCGTTTCCAACCCATGCAAGGAGCAGATGCGAGGGACTCGCCACATGGGTCCGACGGATCGATGTTGGAAAAGGGCAGCAAAAAATCGGCAGAGCATACCCACTCGCATGTCATGCAGGAGGAAGGCATCTCGCCAGCGGCTTCATGGGACCGGATCACGGCCAGCGGAAGACCACTCAACCCAACACCAGACCACAATATCCCTCTCGATCCCCAAGTACTTCAAGCGTACCCTTATCCCATATCACCAACCGAATCCATAACCACCGACCACGATTCTTCAGTGCCCCCGAGTCTCTACTCAAGGGAATCCGGGACGATTACTGTGGGATCTCTACTTCCCCGTCGATGGTCGTTCAGTACCGGTCTCGGTCCGGGGGAATCGCAACCTGCAAGCCCAGCCACATATAGTCCGCAAAACTCGCACCCAAATTCCAACGCGAATTCACGACCACAGTCAGCGTCACAGTATTCGCAGCACTCGCAATCGAGATCGACATCACACTATTCGCAACCGTCGTCGCCCTCGACACCAGGAAATTACTCTGACGAGTCAGGGAACTTGAGATTGGAGGTGATACAGGAGCAACCGTCGCAAAGTTCAGGGATAGATGATGCATTGAGGGACTTACCTGCAGCTGATGTTCCGCAGCTGCAGCAGCCTCGTCGAGCTGCGATGACGTCGCCACTATCACCGTCATCGCCATAGGCGTTTTTGGATAGAGTTAGATTTTTACACTTTGGTCCTTCGCTGGGACGTTTTTAATGGCTTTTTGCATGAGGAAGGATTGATTGTTTCGTTGTTGTATCATAGACATCCATTCACCATCAACGATCGTACGATACACTGATTTCTGTTCACGTTACACATATACACATTCCTTGCATTCTCCGTTTTTAATCGTAATTTTTTCTGCTTCTCTGCACGCTCATTGCATAATAGTTAGCTGTTGCTAGTCACATATATCACATTTCTGACGTTTAACCAACGCGTCCGCATCATCAAGTTCCCACGGGGATGTATTCACGGAATAACCCGGCCAGTCCGAGAGAAACCGAGTTTTGGTCATTTCACTGCTGCTGTCCTATACCTCTCCACACCACTCACTCTCCCACCGCAATGTTGCTCACCTCTGCAGCCCGCTCCTTCAGTGCCGCACCTGGCCTGGGCCGTCGTGCAGCCTCCGCCATCTCCTCCAAATACTCTAAAGCCGTCTTTGGCGCCGCCCTCCAAAAATCACCCCAGACCCTCACCAAGGTCGCCAGCGAACTGGCCGCCGCGTCAAACGTGATCAAATCCAACCCCGAGATTGGCTCATTCGTCACCAACCCAACACTCTCCTCCAAGGACCGTACTGCTGGGCTCCAAGTTTTGTTTGGGAAGCTCGAGACGGGTGTTGGTGCGAAGAAGGAACCCGTGTCGGAGATTACGAAGAATTTGTTTGTGGTTTTGTCGGATAATGGACGGTTGATGGAGACGCAGGAGGTTATTCAGGGGTTTAATGAGTTGGTGGCGGAGTATAAGGGGGAGTTGACGGTTACTGTTACTTCGGCCACGCCTTTGGCGAAGGATGTGTTGACGAGGCTTGAGGGGACGTTGAAGCAGTCGCAGGCTGCTCAGGCTGCTAAGGTTTTGAAGATTGAAAACAAGGTGCGTTTGTGTGTGGGGTATTTTTTTTTTATTGTGGGACTGAATATTGGGGCTTTTTAGGTCAACCCTGGGATTCTTGGTGGCCTTATCGTCGACTTTGGTGAGAAGACGATTGATTTGAGCGTGCAGTCGCGAGTGACCAAGCTCAACAATATTCTGCAACGTACGTCTATCGTTTTGGACTTGCTTTGCATTCGTGATATTGATGTATGTGTTGCTTTTTTAACTAGAATCGGTCTGAGGGGTGTGATGGATTTACATTGGCCGCGGTCTTTGGAAATCATACCTCTTACATGTTGCGTCCTTTGTACCCACACATTCTTTCCATCCATTACGCGCATATAATAGAGAGAATATCCTGCTTTTTTATTCAAGGTAGAAAGTGATGCCCGGTGTACGCGTATATATTTATGTGGGTCCACGGATATACCAGATCAACCGAGTCATGATGATGGTCGTAGCCTGCTATGGGATAGGCGGGACCAAGGCCAAGGCTTTCGCGGTCTGAGGGCTCTCGAATCCCGCCCACCAAGCCTTTTGAGAGAAGTAGAATCATGGTTTCAACATCTACTTGATCCTCCCAACTCTTAGAAAGATTGGCACAACGTCGAATCAAGGGCCCCAACTACAGATGGACCTATACATACAGCCTTCAGGTTCCAGCTTCGTCAGGCATTGGCGAATCGCAACCGAGTACTGGGCGTTGACCCTCTTGGTGGGAGCTCAAGGAGTCCAGAGATCAGTAAACGTATTGTGCTGGCTTATTCATTGAAAGGTGGCCGCTTCCTCGGTGGTCTCTATTCAATCACAACTTATTATGTTAAAGCCATTTCAAAATTATATGAGGTGACATCATCTTGACAGGCCCCGAAGCGCCAAACATCGACTACCTTTTGAAGGAGACGCGCGATTCATGTTCATCGCCTTTCTCTTTCTTTTGAACTTCTGCACACGTAAGTACCCGCACCCACACGCATGTATATGCGCCGAGATATGCCGCGGCTTACCTTCTATTACTTCACGATGTGGGTATGCCCAACATAGTTTGACTCGTTCTGGGACTGCAGCCAACGAGGACCACAAGCATCTGTGGGGCCGGAAACGGCCTAATTCTATGCCCTGAGCACTCGAAACTGACTCGGAGCTTGGAGCTCTTCGTCCTCCAGACGAATTGACCCAGGGTTCATGCTCGTAATAAGGTATACCGGATTCTGGACAACCTACTTCAACGTGAATAAGGGGGATGCCATTTTAAGTGAGGCTCCTGCACAACGATACAAAGCCTCTGTGATGATCGTGAGGCTCCGGCTATGCACCTAAATGGCGTCCCGTATCAGTGTCCCGAAACCGCCAAAGCACGGCATATACTGTACCATTCAGGATGTCATCATTCCCCTGGATACCGAAAATTATCAGCATGTCAGATCCCGTCCAGGTGGTGTTTGGCAACTTGGTAGTATCCAATAGCAGAGGTGGGGCCTTTGCGCCGTGTTTGATCATCCCATTCCTCGGGAGGGCATTTCGACCGCAACCTTCTGATAAGAAGGCCGAGAAGTAGATGGACAGATCCTGTCACAAGCACCCCCTTCAAACTCGATACCTTGAGTATGGGAGGCCGATTTAGATGATGGTCGGAGTCAAATCTCCATAAACAAATCCCGGCTTCATGGATAACATATCAGAAATACATTTTCTCGACGGAATCGGGGAGGTCATTACAGAGTCCCCGGGTAGCCAGAAACCCAGGACTTGCTCAAGTGGTACCTACCTCAGTGCCAATGGAAACCGTCAACTCGAGGTTGCTTGTCAAAACCTTCACTGGATATCTCCGATCCCTGGAGCTAGTGGACTACTCATTTGATACTGGCGCGGACGGTTAGTTGGGTGGTCCTCGAAGTTGGGCTTCAGAATTTCCCTGGCGCGCACAGCTGAGTCGCTCTCGCTAAGGTTGTCATCCTTGTATTCACTCCCGATTCCTGCCCCTGTGAACATACTGATTGGAATTTGGTCCAGGTTAACTGTGGACGGGCACAATAAAAATTTAATACAATATTACATATGCACTAGATACCTAGGGGATATACAGGACGAGAAGTTCACACCCATCAAACCAAGAGGAGTGTCGTATCGTGGAACGGGCTGACACAAGTTGGCCGTAGCAGGCAGTGGTAGGAAGGTTTGACATAATACAAGCGCTGTGCGAGAATTCCCAGGCAAATTCGAAGTACTGAGCAGCCGCGAAAGAGGGATGGTAAAGAGGATACAAAAGGGAAGAAACACCGTGATTTGGTATAACACAGAAACGGTTGTCCGGCTTTAGAAGGGCACAGGATATCGTGCGTTGTCGTACTTCTTGAGTGATGGGGTAGAGGTCACTGAACCCGATGAGCACCGTCGACCGAGCTGCGAGGGGGTAACAATAGACCGAGTTGGCTGTGGCATCATAGTCGGAGGAAGGGATTTCTTTGGATTTTTCTTGGAAATTTGCAACGGTCGGATGGGCTTCAAAATGGGTACCATTTTTTTGATTATTGGAGATGACCGCTGACTTGCGTTCGTACAATTCCTGCCACTGCGGTTCGGTGAGCTAGAAATCTGAGATAACGGCACCCTCGATGAGTCCATGCTGGAACGACTAGAGCGGTTGGACGTTGGGATCAATCGCGTATAGGGCGGGACATTCTCCTTATTGGACCTGGACATGTGGCGAGACACTGGAGATGGATTGACCGCCTGTTTCGTTTTTTGATCAGGGTTTTCTTGTGAGGCGGCCTCCGGAACCGAGGATGAGAGCTGAGACTTGAAGTCCGAAGCGTCTGACAGCGCAGAGTTAAGTCTGTGGCCGGGGGGTAAACTGGAGCCTTTAACAACGTAGGGTCTAATTTTCTGCTCGAAAGGCAATGACGGAGGGGTTGCGATGAGTTCCCCGGGAGTGGTTGAATCAAATTTCTTCTTTCGAGTCACAGTAGTTGACCGAATACGACGCTTAGGTGAATCAATCAAATTTTCACCTGATGAGGTCAAATGATTAAATGCGGTTTCATCTGGGGTCTGATAGGTTTCACGACCCGGAAGTTCGGTTGGGGCTGAAGCTAGTGCTGGAGCCTTCGCGATGCATTCCATTGGTTGCATAACGATACCACATTTAGGATTTCGAGGCCTCCCAATAATAGCTTTCGATCTGAACAAGGAAGTCCCACCGTCGAACCGAACTCTCTGGCCTTTTGTCGCCTGTGCCTTCTTCTCTTGGTCCCCAGGTATAGCAATAGTAGTCACCTTGCTACTCGTCACATGTTTGACCGGTAGCAAGGCAAGGTCCCGAGCGGAGAAAGGAACGGTAGCACTGCGACCGCGACCGACAGATGGCGTGGACTGGAGAGGGCTTGGGGTGTCTGAAACTGGGGCAAAATCGAGAGGCATCGTCCGTTCGTTGATGAATCCGCCCTCAGCATTCAATGCAGTAAGAGTGCTATGAATACGGTTCAAAGGAGAAGGATACGAGAGGAGGCAGCTCGCTGCAGAAGAGTCACCGAGTTTATGGACAATAGAGGACGTTGTTGCTAAATGTGTGTCTCGAATGCATATGTCGGAATTGAATGACGAGGTTGACGAAAGGTATGTGTGAGCACAGGAGTTCTTTTGAGTATATTTGCGGTAAAAATCGAAGAAAACATGTGTCGGGGAGCTTGGAATTGATTCGGGAGTATCTGGCCTGGTGCTGATAGGGTTCTTCTCCTTGGCTTTCTTTGAACGAATATCTTCGCCAACACGTAAACTGTCAAGTAAGTCATCTAAGACAGTATCACGTTCCCCCTTCTGAAGCTCCGTATCGATGATATCGAGAGTTGAGGGTGAGGGTGTTACAACATGAGTATTCTTGGTATCCAACTTCGCTAGGTGCTTCCAGAATCGGGCTACCCGGGCGTTCTCATCGGTTCGGAGTCTAGCAGTAGCAGCAAGTTCGATGGCATATTTATATAGTCCCGAGTCCGTGATATCTGGGGGTGTGAGGAGCTTGGACCAAGGGGAGCCTGGTTTGTCTGCAGCATACCGAATAGCCAGAATGAGAGATTCGTCTGCCGCACGACCTTTCTCCAGATTTCGGTACGCATCCTTAAGAACGGGTTGGTGTAGATCGATATCAATCATGGCATGAATGAAAGCGTCGCGTTGTTTGGCAGTCCGTTCAAGATCTACAATTCTGTTCCTCTCCTTGCAAGCCGCTTGGACACGGACAGTGCTTTGGAGACGTTGCGCTCGGAGTTCGTCGACAAGTTTGTCGTTCTCTTTTCTCAATAGAGTGTTATTTTCCAGCAAATCCTGGTTACGAGCACAGAGAACCTCCTTGTCGCCGCGAAGTACCTTGCTTTCTATTGCCAGAGTATTATTCTTAGCCGCGAGAGTCTGAACAGCGCCTTTCAGAGTAGTGTTCTCAGCTTGGAGGAGACAGATCTGTTGCTTGGCGGCGGACCACTGAGAGTTGAAGACAGAAGCAGAAGAGTAGAAAATGGCAAGTCTGGTCGCGCCCTGTATTGTGGGGAGGGAGGAGAGGATACCAAGTGCACCAGGATGAGCGGAAGAAACGTAGTCGCAGCTGATGCTGGAGATATTTCCAAGAGAACTACAAGTCCTCATGATGAGTGTGTATAGATAAGAGTTACTGGGAGGGCTGACAGAGGGTCCGTTCTTCCATCATCGGGAGTCTTCGCCCTTGGAAACAAACATAGGTAAACATCGCTACTCATCACCCCAAACGACTCACACACCGACGCCGACGGCGGCGACGACAGAATTGCCGGTCTAATACTGCTTTGCCCAGCGACTCATACACGTGCTGCGCTGCCCTTTGCGTGCTCCAGACAGGCGATACCCGCCCGCCTTCCGTTTTGGCCTGAAATCGCCCGGCCCGACTTCCCTTTGCTGTCGACCCACGACCTCCCATCAGGTCCATAACTTTCTATCAATCGCGCCCGGTATCAATAACATCGCGCAACTGTATCCAGAGACAATCTCTGGACCACACATTTCGTCGGACAAATGACCGTTACCCAGCGGAGACCCCAGCATCTTCCCGACGAAGTACAAAGTAATTTCCACGTATTTTCTCTGCAACACACAGATACTAATGCGCCATGTGTTCTTGTGCACTGCGCAGCTGTCAACGAGCCAGGTGTGCAGTACGAGTGCGATGGATGCGCATGTGACCTCACCCACACTGTCCGCATCAAATGTGCGGATCCCGAGTGCGCTGCTGATGATGAGGGGGTCGATATTTGCCCGCCGTGTTTTTGTGCCGGGAAGGAGTTCAAAAAGCATAGGAGATGGCATCCTTACCGCGTCATTGTCAGTCCTCTCTTCTTATTCCCGAATCAGGCCGGAACATGACCATATCACAGGAGATGAATTCGTACCCAATATTCACGGAGGACTGGGGCGCCGATGAGTGAGTCACCTCGTGGTCGGAGTGTATGGGCAAGATTTCAATGGGCATACAGGGAGTTACTTTTGATCACCGGTTTAGCCCAACATGGAATGGGTAA
This sequence comes from Macrolepiota dolichaula, assembly GCA_003315915.1. NCBI lineage: Eukaryota > Fungi > Basidiomycota > Agaricomycetes > Agaricales > Agaricaceae > Macrolepiota > Macrolepiota dolichaula. The sequence continues at coordinate 73,467 of QFDT01000734.1, read as the reverse complement.
TTGGAAAAGAATCGCAGAGCACCTAGGCACGAGAACCAAGAAAGAGGTGGAGGAGCACTACAACTCTGTCTACGTCAATTCACCAGATTGGCCATTACCAGTACGTCCCATTGGTGTACTCACTCATTCGTAAAAATTGACGATTCTACAGCAAATGGACTTGCATTTCGATGTGGACCCCGAAGAATTTCAGGAGCGCAAGCGCCGACGAATAGCAGATATGAATCCAGTTGTCTCATCAGAGCAGAAGGTAGCCCCTACTTCCGCTCCTGGTGTGCACGAAATCGCTACCTTCCTACCGGGGCGCCTCGAATTTGAACATGAACTAGACAATGATGCCGAGGATCTCGTCAAGGATCTAGAATTTGGGGTATGCTTGGAATGGGGGGGTGACCAGATCATCGAGGATGAGCTGGACCCCGACGTTCGTGCCCGTGCAAAGTTTGCTGAGGAACGGAGAACTGGTTTCGTTATCCCTCCTGCTTCTAAATCTCTGCCACCTGGCAAAGGCCCACCTGCACCACAAACAAATGGATCCATCAACGGTTACCATATGAATGGGGATGTAAAGAAGAATTTGAAGTCAGAGGATGTCACGATGGCAAACGGTACCGGAGAAGAGGAAGAAGCGGAGGAGCCGACGTTGCCACCACCCTACGAGACGAATGACTCACTGATGTTCAAACTGACGCTGCTAGAGATGTACGCACAACGGGTTGAAAAACGACATGAAAGTAAGGCTGTAATGTTTGAGCGTGGGCTCCTTGAGTACAAAAAGGTACGAATAACGAGTCTGATCATTAAATATCTGACCCTCTCCTTAGATGCAAGCAACCGATAAAAAGAGGCCAAGAGAAGAGCGCGAAATTCTCCACCGTCTACGGCCATTCGCTAGATTGCAAACAGCCGAAGACTACGAAGCTTTTGCCGCGGACATGCTGTGTATGTTGTGAATTTCCTAGCCAATTTGAGATAGCGACTCAAGTTTCCTGTTTCAGATGAAGCGATTTTGCGAAAGCGCATACAGGAACTCCAGCATTATCGTCGACTCGGTTTGTCTACAGCAGCGGACATTGACAAGTATGAACACGACTTAGCCAAGCGGGTAAGTTAAAATATTGATATCGCGTTCTTTGCCTTCTGATTTTTCCCCCATCAGACTCAAGTTAAGGCCGCAGCTCGCGATCACGACCGGAGTCAATACCGCAGTAGTGGAAGACAATCCTCTGGACCCGATCCACGAAGGTCTAGTCTAGCATCGTTTGGTGACTCCGATGACCGCAACTCCCGCGAGCCAACGCCACGATTACCAGGAACAACAGCCCCACTCATCCGTCGGCCCCGTAAGTTTGAGCATTATAACCTTCGTGAATGCTCCTCACGTTTGCCATAGCCGCTCCTCTCAACCTTGCCAATAGTCCCTCATTACATCTACTTACACCTGCAGAACAAACACTTTGTTCCCAGCTCCGCATTCTTCCTAAACCCTATCTTGTCATCAAAGAGACCCTCGTGCGCGAGTATGCCCGTCGGGGAGGCAAACTCCGGCGGCGAGAAGCCCGCGATCTGGTCAAGATTGACGTCAATAAGACTAGTCGAATATGGGACTTTCTGGTCCAAGCTGGTTTCCTGAAGATTACCGCCGATAGCACCAGTCACAATGCATCTGCAGCCAGTGGCTCTCAGGATGCCAGGTTCGTCTTCAACGCAACCTGACACCACAGAGACTTATCGGACTTTGTCATCAGCAGCCTTCACCCGTCATCTACGAGTGGTTCTCCGTCAAAATCCCCTCGTCCACCGATACCTCCCGCCATCGCATCAGTTTCCTCCGTATCAAGCAGCGTGAATGGCTCGTTGTACAGCTCAATGCAACATGTTCCTCAGGCCTCTTGGCCGTCAAGTTCAAGCTAATCCCCCCCATCTTCACCTCGGATCCCTAGTGGCTGTTCTCACCCGCAACTGGACACTGGAATTACTCATTTGATGGTTATTAATTATTTGTTGTATATTTCATTGAGCTCATGACTTTGAACGTTTTATTTGTTTTCTTTCTTCATGCTAAACCCCGATATCCTGTAACCGTCCTCCATCCTGCTGCATTTGTACACTAGACAAGTCATACATTCCATACGCATAATCAGTAAACATCTTGACCGTGCCACCCACGTGAAGAAGAAGCGACCCTATTGGGTAACTCAAATTTTAGGAATGCGATCACAGATAACTCATTTATGGTCCAGCCGACATTGCAGTGTATTCATCTCGACTTGCACAACACCGGAATTTGAGGATAACTGAAAAGGCTATGGTTGAGACTTCTTTCCACCACAGATCCACACTCAAGCAGGTATGAAGATCACCCCGACCACTGTCGAACGTTTGGGTTGATTTTCTGCTATGCTAGCAAAATAAAGGATTCAAATCAAAACATGCAACTCGAAGATCATTGAAAGATGCTGCAAAAGGTGCGCTTGCCTGATTCTAGGATTCATGTATGAACTAAAGCACCCCGAACATTAGGCAAAATCGCACGGACTTCCCCAAAAGCCCCCGCTTCAAACAACCCAGCGGCTCAGTTGCGACTAAATAGACGAAACAATGCAAAACAGGCCCAGACTAAAAAGCGTAGTGCGATTGTGTCTGCCACGAGGATCTTCAGTGGTGTAGACGGAGCACCTCGAATTGTAGCAGTCATCCCATTGACTGAGGATGTGAACCCACGAGATACGATTGTTGCGCTTGCAGAATCGTTGGAGGTTTCGGCAGAGGAGTGTCCACAGGATGGACTATGGAAGATGAAGTGTGTCCCAGTGTGAATCTTACACCCTGCTAGTAATTGATTGATATCTCTTCCAGGGCCGATCGCTTCAGAACGTCACTTCAATTCCGTCCGGTACCTTACAGAAACTTTTACGACGCATTAGATGCTTGCAAAGTTGCAGACTACGTTATCTTTGTCCTCTCCTCCACCGTCGAGGTCAATGTCTGGGGTGACACGCTCCTTCGCTCCCTCCAAGCTCAAGGTTTACCAGAAGTCGTCAGTGTCGTTGCACCTAATGCGTCGATCGATCCAAAATCTCGCTCGGGCATCAACAAGTCTCTACTATCTTTCATGCAATATTTCATCCCATCACAAGCGAGGGTGTATGATTTACACGCGAGCTCTGACAAAATAAATGTGCTACGAGCTCTGTCTGAGGGTAAACCTGGAGATCCGCGGTGGAGAGACGGAAGGACATGGGTGCTTGGTGAAGCTGTAGAATGGGAGGATGGGACACTGAAAGTGACAGGTATCGTTCGGGGAGCCGCACTGTCTACTAACAGACTCGTACATTTGCCCAGTTTTGGTGATTATCAGATATCAAAGGTGGGTTGAGTGACCACCAACTACACGATAGCACTGACGTTGTTGGCATGTTTGAATAGATTTTGTGTGCACCCGCCCCCCGCCATCATGCAAAGGCCGACGGAGCGGATATCGAACCAAGTCTCATTCTGGAACCCGATGCCGAGGAGGCCGACTCATTAGTGTCGACTAATGATCCAGACGACATGGCAAATGAGCAGACATGGCCAACAGAAGAAGAAATGAACGCTGCCCATGACAATACTCAAAGCTCATTACCCGACGCACCCATAGGGACGACACCCAAAATCGTGAAGCGAATACCAAAGGGCATGAGCGAATATCAGGCAGCGTGGATTGTGGATGACACAGATGGAGAAGACGGAGAGGAGAGTGATCATGAGATGAGAGAAGAGGGGGAGGAAGAGGAAGAGGAAGAGGAAATGGTAGAACTCGTCGTTGACGAAGATAGGGATATGGATGTGGAGAGCCGACGAGACGTTGACTTCGAAGACCTAGATCTCGAGGAAGAGGGCAGACAGTGCGTACTCTGCTTGATCATGTGAATGATGTACGTACATATGCATTTGCCAGGCTAGCGAAGTGGCGGATACGCCAACGAGAAGAAGAGGATGACCTGCAATTCCCCGACGAGATTGACACCCCACAAGACGTTCCCGCTCGCGCGCGGTTCCAGAGATACCGTGGTATGCGCTCGTTCCGAACGAGTCCATGGGACCCGTATGAGAATCTTCCTCGGGACTATGCACGGATTTTCCAGTTTGAGGACTTCAAACGCACAGAACGAAGTGTGCGCAGAAGAACGGAGGACGAAACTAACATCATCGAGGTCAGTTATCACCTTCCTTACCCTTGGCTCAGCCTGATCCTATTTCGCTCAGCCGGGTATCAGGGTAGTAATTCATATCCGGGATGCGCCACAAGCTGCCGCTGTTCGTGCTCCAGTAACTCTATTCTCACTGTTCCAGCACGAACATAAGAAGTCCGTTCTGCACTTTACGGTCCAAAGAAATACAGAGTACGATGGTTCTGTGAGGTCGAAGGTCGCTGCTTCCCTTCGATTTTTCGAAGTGTCTCTCTAACCTTCTTCTCTAACTTAGGATCCTATGGTTCTGTGTGTTGGACCTCGCCGTTTCTCTGTGAATCCAATTTACAGCCAACATACCCGAGGCGGCGGCAAGGGTGCGAACAACGTCCACAAGTTCGAGCGCTACTTCCGTCACGGATTGACGAACGTGGCAACGACCTACGGTCCTATTGTCTATGGCACCCAGCCTTGTCTTCTGCTTCGGGAGACTGCAGATCTACAAGGTAAGCTTCATTTTTTCACTCATCCCTCCATTGGCTCGACCAAAATAAAATGGGGTCGGAATCATGGAGCAAGCATGGATACATCATGTTTCATCCCAGAGCCAATGTGTAGGGCACGGCATGCCGGATTTACTGATTCATTTCTGTTTGAATTGTTCCGTAGCTCCACATCTTGTGGCTATGGGCAGCTTCTTGAGTCCAGACACTACACGCATCATCTCCAAGAGAATCATTCTCACTGGTCATCCGTTCAAGGTCCACAAAAAGACGGCAACGGTCCGGTATATGTTCTTTAATGCTGGTGAGTGTCTCTATGTGTTGTTTACACGAGCTTGGTACTCTCCTCTTCCATAACTTTGTGGGCGCGGAATTTCATTATGGAACGCCTCTCCACCCTTCTCGACCTCGCCTCGACCACAAATTCCCCTTCCATATCATATACATAATGACTAACGTCTCATCCACTCCACAGATGATGTATTATACTTCAAGCCAATCCAACTTCATACGAAACATGGAAGGACAGGTCATATACGCGAATCTCTCGGCACACACGGGTATTTTAAAGCTCACTTTGATGGACCAATCAACCAGATGGATACGGTTTGTATGTCATTATACAAACGCGTCTACCCCAAATGGTCGCGTCTGTGGGCGGGGCAGAGCCGTCTCATCGAGGCGAATGGCCAACAGAATACCCATGAGGATGACGCCATGGAAGAGTAACGAGGGGCTGAAGTGCTAGACATTGTGCGAGTATGGTTAATTACCGAGGGCGTCATCCTTCCATTCAGCTACATGTTGTAACCGCGAATCAAATGATGATAATCGGACCCGTTCGACTGCCATTGGTTGGTCGAGAGTCAGGTTGATCGAGGTCTTATCTAAACATTTTCAAGACAATGACAGTCGCTTTTGGGCACCTCATTGGTTCTTGAGAAGCCACCAATGATTGGGCAGCGGTTAATACCATCCTCCAGCTGGAGCAATGGAGAAAGCGCATCATCGGAGGCCGAGAACATGCAAACCACTACACACAAGGTATATTTCTAGCTTTTCCGCCATTGCCACTTTTACTCCCACCGGAGTTGCTTCTTGTGTGCCGCCTCCTATGGCTGAACTACTCCTGGAGCGGCGAAGCGATCATCGAAAGAGAGCCGTTCTATTCCCTGGCTCAAATTTCCCATGCATCACACGAGGTTTGAACCGGAGCAGACGTCATGCAACCCGAGCCAATAATGTGACCTCAGCGAGGTTCTATTGATAAGAAGCACAACCTTTGATATATACTGAGGGACAAGGTCGAGATACATCATAAGCAAGGCCATACAAGGAAAAAAAGGAGGTTTACAGGTATATGTAAGGTGGCTGTCAGCTATAGAAAGGCCAGGCAAGCCCGACGCTCTTTTTGAACAGTGTTGGGGTATAGAAAGGGTCGGCAGTGAGTGTTTAAACGTTTATGAGCGTGCATCGAGGCCGGGGGGTGAGGGATTATTGCCAGGCGTCATGTATCTGTTTACAAAAATCACAGAGACCACCAACGTCCAGCCATTGGCACGTATATATAGCAGAGAAGGAGGGGGGGAGGGCTAGCGACTGGTGTTTGGCGTACATCTTATCGGAAGAATGCCGCCGCATGACATAGAGATTATTATACTTGTGCACACCTGTCAAAGGCTGAATCCGTCATTGATTAATCATAGGAATGAATCAGACTGCTTCTGCGGCTACTTACATGTAGAATCTCTTTTTTAGGCCCTGTCGTTTGTCAGCCTGTCCAGCTCGTGCCAGGGCTTTGTAGTTTCCGAGGTCTCTGGTCATGCCTTAATCACTCGAGGTGAGGATGAAGGATATGAACACTCACCACCCAGGGTGCCCGGTGCTTTGTTAGACGTTCGTCGTTGATCCCGCTGGGAAGATGCCGAAGCAGTTGTGGGAGGACCGGCCTGATCAGTGGACGAACGTGCGGCTGCGAATTGTCGGAGTGTATATGCTGCCAGCTCCTGTGCGTATCGTTGTCTTTCGTTATCAGTGGATATCGACATTGGGGCAGAGCAGGGGAGGAAGCGGTACGAGAGGGGGTGTCGGCAAGAAGAGCCAATCTGTGTGGACTTGATATATACGCGGTTTATATTATAATTATATAGCATCTGGCGATTGTGTTTTCAGCTATTTGATAGATCCCATAAGCCAACTCCACCTGTCACCACTCGTTGGGCTTGGGCCGAAGATTTGCGGTTATAAATGGCAACCACCCCCGACGTTCTCATGCCGTTGGGGCTGCTGTACCGATCTGGAGGACCAGGGTCTGGGTCCGCTGTGCACCTATTAGATAACAATATGTATGACTCTCTACCGCAGTAGCCTCCTGCTCCAGGATACTATTCTATACACAGCGTCGCTCGTCCATGTCCATGCCTCTTCTAGCAGCCCATCAAGCCCCCCACGCTCGTCCCACGAAGGCCCATGATCAGGTTTTTCAGTAGCGATAAACCGCAATACATCCTTCACAGTGACAAGCCCTACCAGGATACCATGGTCTTCGACAAGAATCACACGGGGTCTAAAACAGCCAAATGAGGTGGTGCCCATATCATTATACAACTACAAACATACCCCATACGCTTGAATAGTTGCATCACAATTTCCAGCGGGAGCTGTGGAGATACTGTCATTGGTATCTGTAGTTTTACGTTAGCACATTTAGTACTGTGAGCTGGGTTTTTTGTTTGTTTGGTCAGTGACATACTCGATTGACCCACGGTGAGAAATTGATCCCGTGTTCCGATAGAGTTGAGGCCAAAAGACCTTCTTGAAACCCTTCTTCGACCCCAAGAGATGGATTGGGATCCATATCAGCGGGCTCCGTGTCCGAGTCAGGTGGAGAAAATATACATGGCGTATCCTGGTGGAGTTCTCTTGTATTGCGTACCCGCTCTGCTTACAGCATTAATATCAATCCCCTGGAATTCGCGATAAATTAAACCTACCAAGCACGTAACGTATTTCAGTACGGTCGATGAAGCCTATAAATTTTTTAGGCCCATCGGCGGCGGCCACTACAGGGAAGCCCTTCACGTCTGCTGACGCCATGAGCACCTCTTCATTTTGGTGTTAGCAGTTGTTCGTATCGGCCCGTAGCTGCGGCTCACCAATATCGTTGACACACATTCCGACGTCGGGCACCGTGTGGAGGTCTTTTCGCATCACTTTTGATACTGCGGCGAAAAGGTCATTTAGGGGCCTTGAGAAGCAAATGCTGAATTCACCAGTGACATTATACGCCTGGTCCTCTTTCTCTAGGAAGGGGAAGCCATTGAATCGTATCATCTCATCTGCGATGCCATTCGTCCCAAGGAAATCACCAACGGCCTTAGTAACTAGTAGAACAATCTAAATAAAAATAAGCTTCAATACGTCAAGGAGCAAAAGTGCGATCACCATGGTGGGGAGAATGTATGTCAGAGCTCCAGTTAGTTCAAACATAATGACCACGACGGTAACGGTAATTCTCATCACTCCACTGTTCGGGCGTATCAATCAGAAGCTGTGGTGATTAAAATGATCTCGGTTGGGCACTCACCTCAAAGCTGCCGCAGCGCCCAGGAAGGCGTAAGTACCTGGCGTTATACACGGTACATCTGGGGTGCAAAACTTGAAAATGCCTGAATGTGGGTACGCTCTAGAACAAGAATTGATACATTGCCACTCCATGCCAAGACCACGAACGTACTGATATAAAGCTTTCACAAGAATTCCAACCATTCTCCCAAAAGTAGCGCCGATAGCCATGGAAGGTACGAAAATACCAGCCGGTACTTTGCAACCATATGTAATCACCACCAGCCCCATCCGTATTACGGTGGCAAGGAGTAGCGAATTTGAGATGCGCCATTGAGCAGAAGATCTAAGGAGTAGATCGTGATTAGACAATCAAATCCTCGGATTTACGAATGCATGCCGCTTACTGGCATAAATTATATACGTTACCCCCACCCTCGCATTCTCGAAACAAAATAGCCATACTCGACGTCATATCGAGGCGCAAGAACCGGTTGTAATAACCGATCAACGCTGTTAGCGTAGCGAGCGTTACAGCTTCGGCAACTCCATGGTTCGCCAAGTGTTTCCGACGGAATGCAGCAACTTGAAGATTAAATTTGACAACGAATGCGCCATAAAGACCCTAAGAAATCAAATACAATTGAGTTGGACATGGTCGATCCTGGTGCGAGCCGAAGATAGGAAGCGAAGTTAAGTGTTTCGCACGTACCCCAAAGACACCAAGAACAACGAAGAAGATAACCTCAAAGAAGTGCCAATCACGGTCATAGGTCACCTGAAAAAGTACAAGTTTACCAGTTCTGAATGGATTCATAGCCTGCGATTCCAGGCTCCATGAGATTCATTCATCAGCGGCGAAGGAGAGACCGGGCACATACGGAGAGCGTGAAGGTTGCCATGAGTGCGCAGAAGAAGCTCCGCCACATGGTCTTGATGCTGAAAGTATGGCTCATTTCCTAATGATTAAATACAAGAATCATGAGCTAGCGAGTATGAGGCATTTTCAAGACAATGGAACAGACTTCGATAGAGAATAGTACACCCCCGATTGGTGAACCGAAAGCAACAGCGACGCCAGCGGCACTCGCTGCGGTGATAATTTCGCGCGTTTTACCTGTCGATAGAAGCGATGAGTATTGAAATCGTCTACATAAAGCAAGGGCTGACTCTGGCTGCGAGAGAACTTTTCGAATAGTCCTGCCACAAGCCATCCAATGCAACATGCAACATGAACCGAGGGTCCTTCTTTTCCAACGGACAATCCAGACGCAATGACCAAAGGCTGCAGGCACAATTTCCGACGAATGAATATGATGATACGATTCGGAAGAAGGGGGAGACACACCAAGGTGATGCTTTTGATAAAGAACGTTGCAAAGCCCAGGAATCCTTGCATAACGAACCCTGCTAGAATACATTTGATCTCGGAGATACCAGAACCAGCCGCATATCTCGCAAGGTTCCTCACCAAATGCGAGGCAATAAATGCAAATGTAGACTGAACAATAGAATAAGACCCCCCGAACAGCAACATCAATTTAAAACCCGAACACTCACAGCGAACATGACGAATATAGTCCACCTCGCGAAAGTCACCGTGCTCCAGGGTCTCCACGACTCACATCCATCCACTTCCTCACCCTCAATCTCCCAACAACAGAATTGTTGGTTCAGCCACCAGCCATCCGAGCAGTAGCCCATTTTGATATCCGACAGCCATTCCGTGACAATCGATATTATAGCCGCGTTTATACCTATACACACGCCTAAAACGCAGACACGCATGACAGGCTAGGCGTCAGATATGACGTGGAGGGGACTTGATGTAGCGAGAACGCACCAACTAGACTGACGACGAACCAACTCTGACCCGTGCTTACTGCCTTTCGAATCTGGCCCCATAGCCAGGGGATAGTTATTTGTCCCCTTGGACCTCGCCGTAGTGAATGCATTTCTCTAGCATCCTTCAACCGTCTATTCCTTTCCAGAATCGAGTCCTGGATCCAATCTGGACCGTAGAGGTTTGTGAGTGATGACAGTATCGTGTACCCCAACGGCAAGTGTCCTACCTATTGTAGTGAAGTCTTCATAGCGACTACAGGACACCGGTCAAAAGGAGGCATGTAACTACATTGAATTAGATGCCCACCGGATCTGCTCGAGCTCGTCGTCGTTGAGCCTTTGGGAAGGCATGAGCCAGTAAGGTTCATCGTGACATTAACGGAACGCGTCTACTTTCGGTGACCCTATGCCGTGGTAAACTCATTCCGCTTCCGTCCTTACCTTTTCTCACAAGTAGTTTTTGGTCGCTGTTGTGCAAGGTTTACAGGTCAGGAGTAATGGACATTGTGAAAATATGACAGTCCAAGATGAGGTAACAACAACACAATCCAATGGGATAAGACAACATAAGAATAGTTCTAGGTATCTGTATTGGGTATACGCCACACAAGGCAGGGAAACCAAAGTTGACTGCACCCTCGCCCCCAGGAGCAGACCAAGATCGGAAATAGCGTTGAGTGCAAATTAGTAGGGAGATCCGGGCTGAGAGAATGTACGCGCTTCAAGGGTTCTAAGGAGCCCCACAGTCAGCAGTACGCAACAGGAGTCAATAACAGGATGGTCTAACCTAAGAGCCTCTTCCTTGGCTGAGAGCTGTTCCTTCATGAGGCTGATCTCGTGCTGTGCTCTCAATTCATATTCACGGATCTGAGAAAATTAATGAAGATCAGTTTGAGGAGATAGCTCGCAGAGGTCCCAAGTAGAACGAACCCTCTCTTGCTCCTTGCGCAATTGCTCTTCTTTGATGACGACGCTTTGGTTGGCAAGGTCTTCAGGAGGGAATCCTGAATCCCTGGACGCATAAAGTGAGTATATTTCCGTGGCGTTTTCACGTAAAACCTACTGAGAGTCGTTGTACATGCTCTTCTCCAACTTCTCGGTACGGTAGGTCTCGTAGAGGACATCTTCAGTCAAAGCCTTGAGGTCACCAAGGTGAGACCTGAAATGCGTGTTTTAATTAGCCGCCAGTACTACCGATACCCCACCTACCCAAGTATAGCTCCCCGCAATCTCACAAAATCGGAATGGCGGGGATTGTCGACCTCGACGAGACCCCAGGGATATACTCGGGCTCTGACTGGTTCACCATCAAGATCAACTTCTTCTTCTGAGCCCACAACTGCAAAAGGAAGGAGAGCCTATCATTCTGATTAGCTCGGTCTTTTTTCGATCCAGGGTGGTGTTGCTTACGCGAAGCTCCTTGTTATCCTGGATAGTGTCTTCATCATCTTCCTCAGGATCATAGGGGAAGTTGTAGATAGGGATATCATAGTGTTCAATATCCTCCATGATCTAGATTGTCTGCTGTTTCAGTACCAATGGGGAAGGAGAAGTTGCACTAGCATACCCTCCGCTTGAAAGCCTTCAGCTCTTTTGGAGTGAGGGTATCTGCTTTTCCAATGGCGGGAATCACGTTGACGCGAGGGGAGAGCCTTCGCATAAGCTCGATATCCATTTCTCGAAGCCTGGAAGATTTGATAGATGAGGGCTTTAGACGTAAGAAAGACGGAGATAGAAGCGTACGCGTGCCCAGTAGGGGGAATAAAGTATAGCAAGGCATGAACACGATTATCCTTGAAACGAGGGTTACGCCTGATGCGTGATTGTTCGGCAAGGATATCATCGTATTGTCGTTCGAGGTAGTTCATTATTTCCTGGAATCTAATCGAGGCGACACAAAGAGTCAGCCCAAATGGGGTACTAAGCGAACAAGGACATACGAGGCTTCATTGTTGATATTGTCACCAAAGCCCGGGGTGTCAACAATGGTGAGAGCAATGCGAATACCATCTTCTTCAAGTTCTGGGATGTGCAAAGCCGGTGAGTAAATAGGATGGTGACATGACGACAGCACTCACCAACGTCGACAGGTCGAATCCTTATGCCCTCCTCTTGGTGAGCAGTCTCTGGACTATCACAAACCTTGTGAGGTAACAAATTTGAGTCGCATAAGGTGTTGACAAAGGTGGTTCGTCCAGTGCCCGAGGCACCTGGATTGAAGTTGTGGTAAGCGCACACTAAAATTAGCGGGGACCGAGTACGGACCAACAACCATGATGGTGAACTGAACACCCTTGACTTTGCTGCGTCTACCGATAGGCATCGCTGACTTTGGCGAGTTGAGGATAATGTGAAGGATACCGGTTGGACTTTGGTAGACTGCAAGTTGATCTCATACCCCTTGGTTACTAACACTCGCAAATACTTCCTCCCCAGGCTGCATTGATCTCAGGCGCTTCGAAGATCACTAGCACTATGATTGTTCTGACTATTCCCTCACACTAAGGCGTCAAATATCGTCAGTCCACTCGCTGAAAGGAATAAATGACGTCCCATGTTGAGCCGGCAGACTCTCCATTCCGCAGGACTATACACCCACCAGCTTATTTGGCCTGTCACATATAACAAGGGATCATGCGAGTGTCAAAATGTTTCTGCCCTCTTTGTCTATCCTAGTAGACTTCGTACATAAAAACCAGTCTATTTTGCCCCCAATATTCTCCCTTATGCGAAATGGTCCTCTCCATATGTGGGTGGCGCGCAATCCTTTCTGACTCCACTATGTCTGGGACTAGGACCCCCCTCAGCTGAGTACATAAACTCGACAATGCTTCAGAAGTGAGCATACCATTCCTTCCTCCCTCCGGAAAGGTCACAATAGAGCTATGGTTTTAGCTTCCCGCCGACATGATGATGTCCAATATTTCAGGTGATAATCACGCTAATTACGTCTCATGAGATGCGTCGATTTACTTCCTTTCATCTTTCTAGCGAAATCCAAAAGAATCAAGGTTCGCAGGCCGATATGCTCGAGATTCGACTCTCCTCATCCCCCCCCTTCCCTTCATTGGCGCCACAGAAATGATGCCCAAGGCGCGACCTTTCGAGCCTACCAAAGACCCTCGTCGACGCACTGTCCTTTTGGGGGATTCGATACCTGCCCCAACCATCGTGAATGGTTCGCGTCCAAAATCCCATATAATCTCGAAAAAGACATCCGTTCGCCCATCTAGCTGCCGTTTAACTTTTGACCAACACGATTACTCGAAAATTGAGTTGCTCCCGCAAGATGAAACCTTGGAGTCAATCCCCCCGTCGACACTATCCAGGCTCGTAACTTCGGTCGTACTTCCACAAACAAATCAACAATTTCCTTCATCTCTGCTCAAGATTGCGGAACCCAGACCACCACTTTCCTCGGAAGCTCTTCGTAAACTCCCTCGTATATCTAAGACAAAAGCCAATTCAAGTACGACGTCGCTGGCTGTTTCACTACAGTCATCTACGTCGACAAAGTCCCTGCCTCCCCTAACTCAGGCGAGTGCGTACGATCCTGGTCTGACACGACATCAATCCTCCGCGTCGAAACCAGGCTCAAATTGTTCAAATACAAGTTCACAAGAACAAGTAAGCGAAATCCAGCAGCCCCTTGTGTCGAAGTCGACGATGGCGAAAACGGGTTCCTCAAAAATCACAATACACCCACGCGCAAGGTGCCCAGCGGCGACCAAAAATAAAAATTGGATTCAGGACAAAAGAAAAAATTCTTCTATGCCCATGCCCATGCCAGGATCGAAGCGAATGGCTATACAATCATTACTTAAGCCTGCCGCAATCCTGCAGAAGTCGATACCACGAAAGACAATCAGTCTGACACCAACTACTTCCCAACCAGTCACGCCAACACTTGTATCCCGTCTGCGGACCAAACCAACATCGGGTATTATCTCACCAATGACTCCCATATCGAGTCGACCCGTTTTCTCTGTGCCGACTTTATCCTCCCCTGTGTCAGGAGTGCCCCACGATGGTCCTTTGTGTTCCCTGGGCTCGTCACAGGCCGTACTTTTACCAATAACACCAACACCAACACGCACTCCACTCCCGATACAACCCATTGTTACTACACCCCACCCTATCTTGAATTCCGGAAAACCTACTGTTGGACCGGCTGGTCCCATCTCCACTGGAGCACTGAATTTCTGTTCCGGGACAGTCAGCGATGAATATCCATATGTAGATACGGTACGGGATAAACCCCAGCGGTCGGTACCTATGTCCAAGGCAGAGGCACCATGTCTAGCGCAAGGGGAACCTGTGGACTCAACCTCTGGTTCTCTTAATTCGGAGCCAACTTTGTTGTCTCCAACCACACTGCCTCCTACAATTGCGTTAAAATCTACTCAAAAACCACAGCTGGGGCTAACCAAGCGATCAATTGCAAGTCAGCGTCCAAGCGCATCACCATTGAGGCCTGTCCGAGTGGCATCGGGGCAGGTAAAAAAGCCGTCACTGCTCGCTCTTGAGGTGACGGGTACTGATGGCAAGACGAGAAAGGCTCTTGACGTTCCGTCGGTATTACACAGGATTCCAAGGCCAAAGGCCCTATACACGGACTCCTATAAGTTATGCGGATGTAGTAGTTTCGGTGCTGGCAGAAAGGAGTGTTTAACTTGCCGAATCTTGAAAAACGCGGACAAGTGAGTTTGATTTGTCTCAAGCAATAACCAAACCGACACAGGCATTGTAGGTTTTGTATGAGGGTAGACGAGAAGTGCGCGGAGTCACATCTATTTGGCTGACATGAAAACGCGACTGCTATGTGTATTTATGAGTTTGATAAAGTATTTTATGTTTCGGCTATATGTTATTCCTAATAAGGCAAAATCTGCTGTGTATGGCAGGCCATCCATGACGTCCTTGGCTGGCGGCGCACAACTTTACCCACCGTCCACCACCATGCCTCTCCTCTCTGCGCACTGCAGTAGGGCAATTTCAGTTGTGCCCCGTTCGACCGTGCGGCTCGATTGTGCCGCCGTAGACCGCTACAGTGTAATCAGAAATTTTTTCCGGGGTCAAACAACCGCGTCGACCTCTTCCTCTCATTCGAACGCTCCGGTAACACACCATTGGGATGGTCCACCACATGGAAGCGCAGCGTACCATAGGAGTATGTGGATGCATTCGCATATGAAAGAGGCACACTCCAGCTCGAGTATGAACCGGCTAGGACGACAACCACACCTCGAAGCGCGCAGGTCAGTGAATATGCGTCTGCTTGGGATTCGAACAACCCCATTCAGTGTTGGACTTGGCTTTCGAACGAGTCCTA
Organism: Macrolepiota dolichaula; assembly: GCA_003315915.1. NCBI lineage: Eukaryota > Fungi > Basidiomycota > Agaricomycetes > Agaricales > Agaricaceae > Macrolepiota > Macrolepiota dolichaula. Next base: position 58,048 of record QFDT01000734.1, on the reverse strand, counting down.
GAAGTACACGATGGATGCATGCGAGTGCGGTACGGACGAATGCAGGCCGTATACACGACGATTCTGAATCACGCGACACGCGACTACCTCCACGCTCGCCCTCTGATCCTAAGGAGCCGCTATCATCGAAGCAAGACTCTAAGCGACCATGTACATGTAATAACTCCCCTGTTAATGCTCAAAAATTATCGACGAATTCGGCACTATCGCAACTGTCTAGTCTATCACCGGAAAACTTGAACCAACCTATTGACCCTATGAATCCCCCGAAGTATCTAGAAGATTATTCACGTTTCTTCCGACGACTTGCCATGTCCTTGCCACATCCTCATCGCCCTACGCGCGATGACTTTCTGGGTGTAGCAACGGGTTTCTGGCAACGGTTGAAGATTCGGTTCAAGTGGTTCACAATCAAGTCATTTCGCAAATTCAATGCGGATGATATTTCAGCGTTTGTTACTTGGTTCCTCATGAGCCAAACCATATGGATATTGATTGGGACGTGAGTAGTGCATTCAGTACGTTGTCACAATCGTAACCATTGCTACAGGACGACATTCTTTTCTATGGTTTTTGCCGTTGCGAATAGTTTACGACTTCAACGTAAGATACTGTCCTTTCTTTCATCATGGTGACAACCGACTAAATTCTACCAAAGACTATGTTGCACGCGCAATCAGTGACTACCTCACTGCCGAGACGGGTGTTATAATCATCTTCGAATCCGCAATCGTTCCTAAATGGCGTGAGTCCCGCATCTCGTTCAAGAACGTCTACGTCTCCCGTCGGCCACCCGAACTCGTATCTAGACGACTTCGCCGACGAGAAGAGAACGAACACTTGGCGGCGGTAGGATATGACGTTAGTAACCACCCTGGGTATCATCAGTTTGGTGACGACGAGGATGAAGCCGCCGTACCTATTGCATTGGATAAAGAGGACTTGAATATGTCATTATTTGATTTGACGATTGACTCTGTCGATGTCACGCTTTCACTTTGGAGATGGTTGGATGGAAGAGGGCTCGTGGAAGATGCAGTTGTCAGAGGCGTTCGCGGTGTATTAGGTATGTATTCACATTATGTTTGAATATTCCCAGTTCTTATTGCAACTACAGATCGACGGAATGTCTATTGGGATCCAGACAACCCTCTTGACCCTGCCTTATTCCGACACAAATCTCTTCCCGGAGATTTTGAGCTCGAGTCCCTACAACTGGAAGATGTCCTAATCACTGTCTATCAACCCGGAGGGTTTCGTCCCTATACTGCTTCAATTTTTCGCGCAGATATGCGACAATTCAGGAAACAGTGGATGTTCTATGACTTTTTGCGCGCAGAGAATGTTGTAGGGCAATTTGATAACTGTCTCTTCAGCCTCCATAAGCCGCAGAGCATTGGGCGTACGACAGAAAAGGATTTGGAAGATGGCGAATGGGCCCGCATGGTACATCCTTGTTTAAACCACCATCTCCTGACGTTCATCTTACCTAGATACAATCACAGAGTCGAATTCGCATTGATGGTGTCAATATTGATCACCTCCAAAATTCAACTACCATGGAAGGCCCCATCTCCTGGATAACATCGGGCAAAGTTGACGCAGTCCTTGATATCAAGTTCCCCCGTGACCCTCACGAAGACCTCCCCTTCAATGCCATCATTGGCGATATTGCAGATGCCATCTCGTCCCTTAACGAAAAAAATAGCAATTCGGAGTTGAGGCGTATACCTGGACAGCGTGAACTTGCGAGGCCACCACTGAGTGTGCCTGAAGATGAGTCATACAATGGCAGAAAGGGCGGTGCTGGCACTATTGGAGAGGAGGGTCTGAAGGTTGTGATTGACATTGACCTGCGGTTCCGTGATCTGAAGACTGCTGTCCCGATTTTCACGAACGATCTGAGTTATGTCAATAATGCGTTCATCAGGCCCATCGTTGCGTTCATGAAGTTCGTATCCCCCTCTTTCCACCCCTTGCAGTTCAGTACTGAAAGTGCCCTGTCTACAGCGCCAACCGTACCTTGGTGCCGATCCATTGCCGGATTGTGAAGAATTTGAACGAATTTGATGGTGCCTGGACTGTAAGTATCTCTGACTCTGGAGCGAGAGAATGACCTGACAATCACCTCTAACAGATGTGGGAGAGTACGTATCATGCAACATGTCCTCTACAGTATCTCAATTAAGTCTTTCGTTTGTAGCTGGACTGATGGATGATATTTCCATCAAGGTACATTTCTCCCCATCCCCGAACACATATCTTTCTGACTCATTCTCCGCAGACTTATGACGCGATGGCTTACCACGTTAGCCAAGCGAATATGAACCGACAGCGCATCAAAACAGTCAGTTTATGGAGTTTGCAAAAGACGGTAAATGCGATCCTTTCGGCGCTGAAGACTATCGCAGATCCAGTATCAGCCCAACTGAGGGAGGCGTATCTCACTGGTCAACAAGGAATGGCTTTGGGCTTATATGACCCTATGTTCGTCCCACTGGGTGTGGACGTCTAGATTCGTCCAAGATACTGTGTCTCTGTATATCCTATGCTTGAGAGATTAGAAGACAATTTACACAACTATATATACCGCAGAATGGTGTACTTGACTACCCGTCCGAAGAGAGCAAACGGAAAGGGACTTCTTTTGTCTCACTTCATTGTCTCAATTCAACGAGTTGCATCTGGTCACCTATATTTCATCAGCGACGATTCAAGAGGGAAAGGAGGAGGATCATTGCACTTCATTTGCAGCAGTGAATATGTGGAGGCGATATGGGTTGGCTATATTTCCCAAGATTCTGCATTTGAAAACCATCTATCGAATCGAATAACAAATGGCCAAGTGTTTGACGATCGGATTGCTGCGGTCAAGACCTGAAGTTCACAAAAGTTTTCCGGCTCGACTAGTCACAATTAGATCATATTACCAAGACGTGAAGCAAAAGCAAGAATATAAATTACAAGTACAGAAAAGTCATAGCTGATGATCGAAACGAAAGACTTTCTTATACTCTAACGCTCCTGGATGTTGTTGAGAAGCCGCAAGATGTTGAGGACTGTCCCAGCATGAGCTAATCAATTCGGATAAATATGCACCGAACACTCACAGAGGTTGATGAAGCTGTAAAAGAACAATTTTCAATGAGCACAAGTGAACAGAGTCTAACATGATTCACTTACTCGAGGTACAAACTAATAGCCCCCATGATGTATTCGTCGGGTGACAGACGCCTGTTGATCGTATAGGTGTCATAAACCACGTAACCGCTGAAGATGAGGCAACCGCCAATAGCAAAAATGAGGTCCATGGTGCGACCGAAGGGAAGGAAAATGCCGACGAATCCCGTCATGACAAGAGCAATGAGGGCGCCGAAGAGGAAAGGGCCCATCCCGGAGAAATCATACTTAGATTGCAGTGTGAAAAGGGTTAAACCAAGGAAAACGCCAAGAGTAATGAGACTGGCCAAAAATCAGATCATAGACCGGCCTGAAGTCAAAATGACGCTCACAGTGCCTGAAGGACCAAGACGTTGTCATAGAAGGCAACAACTATACCAAGAGTGAAAGCTTCCATCACCGTGAACGTAGAGAGGAGGATAAAATTCCAAGGGGGAGAGTGACGCTTCCAGTATAGAAGTCCGAGGTTGATAAGAGTACCGAAGAGAGGAACATAGAAGGACCAGATGCTGCAAAAGGTCATCAGAACCCCAATTCAGAGGATCAAGACAGGGATGAACTAACTGAGTCTGAACCCAGAAAATAGCCTGTTGGGACTGGGAGATTGCACCTCCGACAATGCATGTAGCAACCTATCGCATTTTAAGATTGTCGGAACCATATATCTCAACCCCGACGACGCATACGCACAATCTGACACACTGCCATATGTAAGCAAAGACGGATAAGAGGATTAGCTGAAATACTCACGAAGAATCGTATAAACCTTGCGGACGAAGGCATTCCGGATCTCGATAGAACTTTCAGAAACAGAAACACCGTACTGAAAGGTGGTCAGGACAGTTGAGAGCCTGGGGGGGAATTCCAAACCTTGAAGTCATCTGGCAGTTCGCCTGCGGCTGGTTGGTCGTAGAAGCCCCCGGGTCCTGTCCTGCTAGAACCTCCCAGGAGAGGCTCTTCGACCTCGGTTTCTTCCCGGCGCCCGCGTGAAGTGCCGTAGGATGGTGGTGGAACTGGATAAGTGCTCATGGTGGTTCCTGTGAAGGAAGACTGCGCAGGCGCACTTGTGGAACAGCAACTGACTAAGCATACTGATATCATATCTCGGTCTTGTGACTGTACACTTAATCATGGCTTCTTTCCGTCTTTCAGCATCCCACAACGAAATCGACAAGCTAGCTTGTCACATCCCAGTCTCTCCTTATTTCTTCTCTACAACTATTCTCGGACTACCGCCAGGATATACAGGAACTCTACATCCTTCGGTGGCTGCCTTATATGCTCAACTTTCTCTGGCCAAACGACAATTATTCATTCTCGAAACAGAAAATGCCTTTCTTCGAAAAGACAGAGACGACCTACGGCTTACTATTCAATTTCTCCTAACTGAAGTTGCTATTTTACACGTGGTACTTGAATATGCAAAGGACCATGAGGTTGCTCGTGCCGACAAGGAGAGAATTTCCCATCTTGAAAGGCGACTGGTCGATTATCATAAATTCGTCCGCATCTTAGCAGAAGGGCGCCTCTGTGACCCAAGAATAATTAGCGACGCTCAGACTAGTCTGGAACAAGGTCAAGGTCCAGATAAGGCGCTTATCGAGGCTATCCAGTCCGCTGCTCGAGACAAAGAATCTCCTTGGTCAGATATCCTTCTGTCTCTGTTCCGGAATTTTCAAAAATCTGGAATAAACGCTCGGGCTTTGACTTTGAGAACTCACAGGGACCTTGAAGATACAGAGAGACACGCTCACTTTTGGACGGCGCGGACCATGTCTACCCCTTCTGGTGTTTCGGAGGTCGTCAACTCCAATTCTGCTTCAACCCACCAACGAAAACCTGCCACTAGTAATACATCCAATTATTCCCGGTTCTACGGTTTCCCTGATGCCCGCAGCTCTTCTGTAACCAATCTTCCTCCTATAACATATATTTCCCCAATGTGTCTTGAATACAGAACATCACCTAATCAAAACAAAAGGGGGTATGCGCCGGGCGTTCGATCCTCCCATGCCGAGGGAATAAAGGCACCGGTTCCTCCAACACATCTTGAAAGCTTCACAAAGCATGTCCACAGGATCACCTTTCGTGAGTCCACGAACACAGAAGCACGACCCTCTGCAAAAAGGCACGGCTTCGTCATGCCCCGTATCGTCAGTTGTATGTCTATGTCATGAATGTATGCTCATGTACTTGTGCAGGACTCCGACCCACGAAAGCACACCTCTGCACCCATCGGGGTCTACTTGCTTCCAGATGGGCGCCACGATAAAGAAGACGACCCCTTCGGTCCCCCTAATTTTCCTTTATTCTACAACTCCCACTCTCCAACAATCACACACTCAGCTGCGGATACCCTGGATGAAGTCCATCTGGTTTCTTTGGCGACTACCCGAGTCTTGCAGTCCGTAGAACAGCTTTGCGCCACGTTTAGCAGCGGAAGCCTCGGATCGCTAGAAATGTCTACCTTATCTGAGTCCAGTCGCAATACCACCCTCAATCCCAGCATGAGTGGTCCTTGTGGTACGGATAATTTAAACATCGTGGCGGATAATACCTTTATCAAATCTTCGATCTCGATCATGCCAAGTCGAGTTTATGACTCAACTGAAGCTGTCCACCAAACAAAAACTAGTAGCGACAACAGCCCACCCATTAGCCATGGGATTGGGCAGTCCGCTTCCTTAGATTCTTCCTTGGGAGATGTCACGGTATCACTAGACACAACAATGATCTCGCCTATGCCACAAAAACATGATACCCCTCCTACCAATTGCCGGAACCCGATGGCAACGAAAATGACAAAGGAACGAAGATTCATGTTGACACCGGTCAAGTCGAGGACACAAATCTATTCCCCCCCAGCCAACCTATTGCCTAAACGAACAGCCCGGATGTGTCATAACCTGACTTCTCTCACACACCCAGCGCTCGTATCCACAGGAGCAACACACTTCGAGGGTCCGGCTAAGAATAATATGTCACCTGCTTCCCCAGCCCCTCCGACTGCATCGAAAACTTTGGGCGACATGAATGATGCAAGAGACTTGACAACACCTACTTCGGCCTCCAAAGTTTCCTGCCCCTCCAACACGCTGCTGGTTACTGCACCCGCTACTCCCGTGAACGATCCAATGTCCAGACTTAGCTTAGATGCTCCTGGTTCGTCACCCACGAAAGTCACTGTCCCATTGAGCCCCTTCAAGGCGATGAACCATATGCTAGCTCCTAACCCACGGGTGACCCTCGAGAAGCAGCCTGAGTCTTCTACCGTAGCAATTACGACCTGTCCAGCCCGTTCACGTATCAAACGTACCAATACAGCGGACGCTCCTCAATACAACGGAGTCTGTCAAATATCCACTTCTGCTTCCTACGAAAAGGTCCTTGTACCGAATCCGCGTGGTCGGCTCCGTGTCATCAATAACAATCCTAGCCCAACTCCAAGGAAGGTCACACGTTTACCCTTCCCTTGCGCTCGAAGGAAGCGCAGCAATACTCGTCATTCTGAAGCCAAACCACCAAACCCAACTGGGGCTGAAGAAGTCCGCCGGCAAATACGAGCTGAAAGTCGTGACCGAACCAGCAGAAGCGATTTCACTGGTTTGCAGCCAGGGATGAAGGAACGTGTTGGTATGAACTTTCTAATTGAAATGTCTCACGTCAAGAAAGGAACAGACAAGTTGGAAAGCCGGAGCAGGGACAAACGGATATAGTTGTAAGAACGTACATGACATCCCTTCAGCCCGTAGGCCAACACCGATCTCCGTTAACATTCTATTCGCACACCTTACAAAACCTTGACTTCGAGTGACCTGTACAATATCATTCTAGCCCTATGATTATGGTGCAGCCATGACAAACGACATCAACCATCGATATCATTGATCCTGGCACTCCGCATCGGGTGGTAGTGCCTACGGCATTGGTGAGATCATACGGTAGAAGACTCGCAGCGCCTGCAAGTTTGACCCTATATTTTCTCATATCTAAAATCATTCGTTTTGAAGGAATGACCTGAAGAGACACTGCGTCATAGGAGCCGTAACACAGCGGGAAAAACACCCCGTTTGATAATCCGCTAATGATACGTTCCGACCAGCGATGGCGTAGACAAGACCATCGTGCATTTCGGTCGACGGTTCATTAATATTTACCGAGTATGCGCCGCCGGACCCAGAGTGGATCTTAGAGAAACTCTGTAGGCTTGCCAGCACCTTTAGGGTTTCGATAACCCTGTTGTGTATCCCCCCACAAAATAGTGGCCGATCGATGCCCTCATCTTACCTGATCGATAAATTAAAACGGACATATTTTCACAATCGAATGGGGTATGGCTAAATAGTCGGTTAGTCCGGCAGTGAGTCGCGTGAGCAGGTCCCTCACCACGATAGCCGAAACTATTTTCTAAGTCTTACTTATGGTAAATAGATATCAGTCGATTTCTCTTGCAACCATTTCAAGATTGCGAGTCCGGACTTCGCTTATCTGGGCTCGGACAATAGAGAAATACATTTGGAGAAAGCGTTGTGCCGAGCTCTCGGCGTTAGCGAGGACAGATTGGAGCTGACCTTGCTGTCTGACGGAAGAAGAAGGAAGTTATGTCCAAGAGACTTTGTGATGTAACCCCTGGAAGAACCGCTCCCCCAAGCCGAAAGTCCTGGAAGCCTATTAGGTCGGAGAAACTTGCCGCATCTGAAGTTAGATAGGCCGTAACCACAGCACTCGAAGAATGGTAGTTCTAGTCAGTATCAAAAGACATGATGGGTCACCGTAACCAGTCATGGGTCATACCACCAACAAACCCTATTCAGATCTGGTTCGCCCGAGCAGGACTCACTCTGCGCCGTGTGGTGTCTTGTGTGTATTTGATAAGAATGCCGCAATTCCCCAATGTATATATGGTTTGAACTGACAGCTATAGAGATATTTACAGATTTACCTCTGAAGCCGAAGTTGTGGTTCATTTGAATCCAAACGTAAGTTTGCCCAGCGCCAAATTTCGCCAAAGTTGCTAGTGGCCGCTCAATAGGCATCGACTTCCATCCATGTCAACTATTCCGGTCAGATTGGAGCCCTGCGCTTATATTGATCACATTCTCTTTCATCTGATAAACGAGGATAGGGGTGGTGGTGACTTTTACGTGATGCCTAAACCAGAACTTTCAGACAATAATACTTCCCACCGCGGATATGACGCAGGTAGTGTGGCGGCACAAAGAAGACAAGAAACCAGATGATAACCACACCGCTGACAGGACCGCCGCCACCGCATTGTCGCTAAGAAGGGCCACTACAAGGAATATCACGTTGGAGTAAAGACCCTAGGTAACATTGGCGCCAAAAAAGGTCATTAGGCACCTACCACCTCTTATCACGAACGACTCAAGCGCTAATCCCGATCGTTCGCGCAATTGTGACAGGAATCTCTACATATATCGGTGAGAGTAAAATAGCCGAATTTTTCAATCTCAGCGAATAAAGCATGGATTTCGGCGTTTGATATCCCTGGTTAACTTGATGAACGGTGGAGAGTCATTAATCCCCAAAAGTGTGCGCAGATCATGTTGATCGTCGGGCGCGCAAGGCAACGGATGAGATTTACCTACAAGGCTCGTGAAGTCGAACATGGCTTCAGCCTTCAGCAATTCAGTTCAAATTAATTACCAGATGGAACAAAGACCGCGACACTCACGAAAGCGGACTCCGCTCTATACAGTCTCACCTTTCAACCGGCTCAGCTTGCGGGAGCAGCCGATAGGGGTTGAACTGTTTGACTGTCAAACAAAGCGTCGGGACGACTCGATTATCAAGCAGGGATGCAACAATACCCACCGGTTCGTCCATGTGGTTCGGGCCCATTTCGCGAACGGACATCCACGATAAGTCAAATACCTCAAAAAAAACTGGCAGGTCTGGGCATTCGAACATCATTTATAAAAAAAATAAGTAGCCACACACAAATAACTTAACTTGCTTCTGATCCAGTTCAATGGCAAGACAAATGATTGGCATATCCGCCTTCCAATATTTTTCTAATTTTGTGCGACTCTCCCAAGGCGCTCAGGGGCTTGTGGGTCAATAATGCAGCGCCGCAGAAAACCACTGGAGTGAGAACAAATTTTCCGAGATGCGGAGGCGTAGCGGTCGAGTCATGTGGATTCATTGTGTTTGGGCCGGATTGACCAAAGAGCAGCACAGACACGAAGTGGGAGATTTCACAATGTCCGATCATCAAGACGTCAAGGTTTTGGCAGTCAACTCGTACCTTAATAAATGACTTCGGAATGGCACAAGAGTAAAGAGTGATAATGGTGGGTATATGATATGTTGTATTGAGGTTGGAGTAGTTCTACGCGACTGGCATCTGACTTGGGAATCTGAGTATGTGGATAAGTATTGCCCGGTATGTTGTAGATTATCATCAAAGTGAACACCTGATTATTGAATAACCCAACATCAGGAACGTCAGATGGATCCATTGGAGGGGTAAGGTGGCAAACCCCATTCTTCTGGGACGAAATCCTGAAGAGACTTCAACGTTTGATCGGCTCTTTCCTCCCCCGAATAGCCGAGGCCCAAAATATTATCATCAGGTACCCACACAACTGGGAGAGGAAGCTACATTTAATCGTTAATCAGGAATTAGAATAACCCCACGAACCTGACATCCCCGCTCTCTTTCCCGCCTGCATTCCAGGCAAAGCATCCTCGAAAACAAGACCCTTTCTCCGCTGTTCGCGCTGCTCTTCCGTAACGAAACCTTCAACAGGACCGACATTCCGAGAAAGTAATTTCTGTGCTGCGATGATGAAGATATCGGGAGCTGGTTTTCCCCTTGCCGCGTGATGAGTATCATCCCCGCATATCGCTTTCCCCTCAAAACATCCAAAAACATCCTGAAGATGACCTGTCTTCATTTCGTAGTTCCGTCTACGGGACCCAGTAGCGATTGCAATGGGGATATTGTGAGCTTTCAAGTGATGAACCAGTTTCTCGACACCAGGGAGAAGAGCGACTGTTGGCCATCTCTCGTCCTGTAGTTTATTCCGCCGAACCAGATAGTCTTCCAAGGTCAGATCTATGTCCGTGAAAAACGATAACAGGTGCTCGGCAGCCTGGCGTTCCGCTGAGCAGGGAAAAGGTATCAACCACTGGTGATTGGGACTGAGTTCGAGACTCACGTTTACCCATGCATCCAGCTTTGATATCCCAGGTCATCTCTTTTCCATATGCTGCAAGAATCTCATCTATTCAACCAGACTCGGATTATATGATCATATAAATTTGTTGAAGACAACGTGGGACTAACTCGTCACATCGGTGTATATTTTCTCTGAATCTATCATGAGGCCTAGAAATGCAGATAAGAACCGATCAAGTGGTGCGGTTGATAGTGGTGGAAACGGCGTACCGTCCATGTCGAAAAGAACATATTCGACCTTGGGGAAAGACTGCTCTTTTTCAGCCATGTTGCCTGCAATAACGGGGGCGTAATCTGTCGGGAGTGTCGATCAACCAATCGTGGTCTTCCCATCGTAAAATGTGATATAAATAAACGTCGGAAATATCGGTATCGCTTTGTTCCATATCGAAACGCCGGTAGAAGATTTGGGAAGGGACTCTTCTCGTGGGTTGGGAATTATTTGCTTAGAATCCACGACTCCACGACGGGCTCCATTTCATCATGGCAGGCTACAAAGCCACGGTGAACTAATGGCTCAAAGATACAACCACCAGAGTCGAAGCGTATTTTTAACTTACTGTTGTCACCCGTTACATAAAATCACACCGAATATCGTCTACCGGCTTATACATCACTTGTCCACGTCCGCACGCATGTCGCCCCTCCGTCGCACGTCAGCTCGACTCTTCATCCTCCTCTGCGTCCTGTTTGCGCTTGCCTGGTCTTTTGGTCTTTCATGGGAACTCCCAGAGTCTTGGAAAGACGCAGATTTAATGGCCTCCTCGCGGGCCAAGATCGCACAGGCTTTCAGTACCAAAAAAACCAGTGTGGATGAAATATATGGCTTGCTCCATCTTGTTACCGCGGATTCCGAAGAGTCTCAGCATGTGTTGTCCAACCAGGTGGAACTGGACCCGACGAAACCGATCAGTCTGGATATCTATGCCGCCGGAAACAAAAACCTCAATTGGGATAAGGAAATGAAAAGGTTGAATACAGAATTCCCTGTTGTTGTATTCAGTAAGGTGTGTGATCTAACCCGAGACTGCGTGAAGTCCTCGGCGGCTGACGTCTGCGGTTTGATATGGATAGACTTATTGCCCGTGTGTACCACTTCTCACATCATGCGGCTTGTTCACGTCTGACCTTAAACTCGGTTCCTTAGGTATTCCAAGAAGGCCAAGAACTTGCTGGCTACATATGGCCTTGAACCACCAGTCAAAGTCATAGAAGTTGATCTCAGAGGTATGACACTCTTCTTATCGAAGTGCTGCGCATTCTGAAGTGTGAATAGACGATTGGAACATCCTCAAAGCTCTTCTCACCCGCCTTACTCATCACTCCACGTATCCTAACATTATCGTCCGTGGGAAATCCTTGGGAGGTTCAGATGACTTGCAGGCCTTACATGCGAGCGGGTCGCTTGTAAATGTGCTCAAGAAAGCAGGGGTTTATGTGCGGAATAAAAATAATCAATGAGTTTCGTGACTTGTATTTTTAATATGGTAGCTCGAAGTATACCACGGTGCGGGATAATTTTTCTCACATCATGGATACACGGTAAAGAATGAACTATGAATAATCGAAAACAACCTTCCCTGGCGCCGTTCTTATTCCCGTTTCCGTCTTAGGTTGACCGTGGAATATGCCATTTTCACAGGCACTATACCCATAATCAGTTTTCATGCGAAAGATCATGCCAAGGTGGAAGTACGCACCTGAGAATAGTAGGCATTGATAACCTGACAAGTGTACGGAGAAGCGCAAACGAAAGGTCCACCCCATCCAGTTCTGTAAATATAGGTCAGTGGGCTTGGGTATTACGAAACCGAAACCAAGGAATGCTGCGCACCCGCCACACTGGCCCCAGTGAGCTTGTGTTGCCCCATTTCCGGGTGATGTAGTGGGAAGCGGGGTCGTTGTAGGGTTAGGTGTGGTGGAAGGAGATCCTCCTCCTCCTCCGGTGATTCCGAACCAGTTAAGGACGTCATTGGCTTGGACCGGAATGTTATGGTCCACATTGGCGGCACTGATGGCCTGGAAGTTCGGTCCATAAATGCTACGAGTCCAGCCGGATACAGGCGAGTTCTGTTGAGTCGAAGTTGGGGTTTGGCTATAACCAAAAATGTTCGTCCATTGCTTGATACCCTCACCGAAGTTGTGGTAGTTAAGGGTAGTGTCACTATAAACGAAAGAAGCGCAGTTAACCTTCGAGATACCGACGCAAGAAGAGAGTGATTCTTACAGTGTTCCCTGGAAGATCTGCAACTTGGGCCTGCTACCGGTATAGCCTGGGTACGCCGCGCGAACGATATCACCCTAGGGGTGAGAAGTGAGAATCATGACTGGCGGTCGGACACTTTAATACCCTGCGCACTTACCCATTGCTGTGCGGTCTTTGTAGTTTGTCCGGTAGCACAAGCATTGTTCCACAAATCTGGGCCGGCGAAACATCCGTCCGGAACGCCAGCAAATGCGGAACCCGCTTTGAAGATATCTGGGTATGCTCCGGCAAGAACATTGGTCATCATGGCACCGGAAGAAGTTCCAGTCATGAAAACGCGTGACGAATCGACTCCCCAGCTCGAAATAGCGAAGCGAGCCATGTTCGCAATGGCCAAGGAATCTCCACCAGCGTTATGTGTAAGCGTGGCATTGGTGTGAACGTCCCAGCATCCTCCTGGGTCAGGGGCGTCGGGGTAGATGACGATGAATTTGTACTGGTCAGCCAGGTTGGCATACTGCGTCCCACTGAAGTAGGCTTGGGCAGTGCCCTGGCAATAGTGAATCGCTACGATGAGGGCGGGGTTTGCTGGAAGGCCGGAGGGTTTGTAGTAGAAGAAACCGACGTTCGTGGGGTTGGAACCCCAGTTGCCGGTTTGTTGTTGAAGGCTAGAAAGTGCTGCATTGGCACCGAGAGCGGTCGTTGCCAACGCAAGGAAGCGTTTGAGAGGCGCGAATAACATCACAGAAACTGACTGGAACGGATGTCTGAATGTCTTTGGAGAATAAGTGGTAGTATGTTGCCCTTTTATGTGAGACAAGAATATGCTCGTTGAACAAAAGATGTTCCCCACAGACGACTATTATCCGGCATTGGTGCGACGGAACTTGGATGTTCGACGGATGACCTGTTCGCGTCAGCTTCGATTGAACGGTGGCTTCGTTTGCGTGGGATATGGAAATAGATGTTTGGTGGATTTAGGTTAGAGGTGTCCAAACCTGATCATAAGTAGGCCCTCAGTTAACCGCACCCGTTCTCCGGACCAGGCAAGAGTATCATAGGTGAGGGTAATGAGGATGTGGCATTTGGATGTTACCGTCCCGCCGGATTATTCCTGTATTTATTTCCCCCTCAGAGATGTCGAGACCTCGAAGCACTTGGATGAATCATTCGGCTGACCTGAACTCCTGACCCAATTCAATGTACAAATTGGCACCCGAGTATAATTCGACGAAGTTCCGGAATGTATGAGGTGAGGCGAGACGTTGCTGTGATATTTTCGACCATGACCATGAGCACGAGGGTGCAATTGAAGCTCGACTGGACCTAAAAATAAGGTCACTCTTCGCGGGTAGAAAGGCAAAGTAATCAAGCGAAGCCTCGGAATCGGCAGATTCAGTAAAGTTTATTTGAAGGGTGACAACATTTCCGAGGATAGATGGCCTTGGTGGTAGTTGGTGTCTGAAAATTGAGATGTTATCAGAAATCCAGAACTTGAGCAATTGAGCCGAGCAATAATTCACAAGAGCTATGATCTGGTGGGTTCAACACATGTGGTTATAATGTTTCACAAGTCATACCTTGGCAAAGGTGTGTAACCTTCCGGGACCTTTCAAGCTGTCGTAGCCAAAATAGACTCGGCAGCATCGGGTGATTTCCTGGAACCCCACATGGTGATGAGCCACGAGCAACATGGAGAGGACAAGGATGAACATTCAAGGCATACGCATTGCTACAGTGATCCACTGGATCATTGGAAGAAGCCAAAGTGCCCGAACACGGGCAGGCAACCCCCTGCAGGCAACGTGCGTTTCGACTTCCATGGGCGATCTCTTGATGAAGTGTGAATGACTCCGCCCGAAAAAAACCCGCGGGCTACCCGCTGGGGGTATGAGATCTTGAGAGAGACTAGGCAACCAGTTTGACTTGACTTGCCAAAAGTGACTGATGTTGATGTATTATAAATAGGAGTTGGCCAAAGCGGCTGGCGTTGTTGAAAAGACCAGTCTTTTGTATTTCTTATTTTGTAAATGGCGCGGCACATATCCAGGAAAATACGTTGGTGAGTAGTCGAGCGTTGGAATAAATTCTCTGAGAAGAGTGATAGCCGGAGCTTGTTTACTGGTCGCTGTGTTTAAAAAAAGCTTAATTCACAAACAGAAAAGCTAGGGAAATTGATGTGTCATTGAGAGTATTAAAGTACTTGACGACTACTCGATAGACGGTATCTGTCGTCTGTTGAGCGGACAAGTATAGGTGACAGGAAAAGTGTATTGTATTAAGAAGGTAGTAGGAAGAGTAGGATGGTCAATTCATAAGTACCATGAACAAATGTTGTTATTGTTTATGAAATAAAAATGAGAAGCCAGGCGCTCTTGCCCCGACCGCTAGCTTAACCATCTACCACCACTATCACCACGTTCTTTACTCCACTCACACTCTCTTATGTCCATTCCCCGCGTTACCAGTCGTACCGCTCTTCAGGAGCACCTCCTTCCGCTCCATACCCCCAGCGAGAAGCCACAGCCGCCCTTGTTCATGGCACAATTCGCTTCTGTCCTCCACCCACGCAAGTCGAGGCAGCGGGCGGCCATTCTTGCTCTTATCCTCTTCATTCTTTTATCTACCTATGCTTTGCTTGTGCACTGTGCTAGCGCCGGCGCCGCGTTCGCTTTGCGACGACCTGAGACCCGGCCGGGCCCCAGTCAGCTCGCCCTCACGCTCGAATCTATACGCAATTCTGGGCTAGCCGCGGTTCACTCGGTGAAGACAACCAAACAAATCCAGCTCACAGAGGCCGAAGAGCTTGCTGCTGTCTCTAGCTTCCTTGCCAGCCTGCCTCAGAACCAAATTCCCTCTTCAGTCAACCCATCGTCTCCCATCGACCCCCAGCTAGTTCTGGACTTCGACACGAGGGGCCCTCGTGCTTCTGAAGAAGTGCGAGCTATGGTCGACGACGTCTGGTCGAGGAATCCCGTCTTCCTTTATTCCAAGGTGGGACACTTCTTTGACGCCTTAATCCAAATCAAGAATTAACTTCCGAACTACCTCCCCAGTTCTATTCCCCAGATTCGCGTGAAGTCAAAGCGATATTAGGTGGTTTGAACCTCAGACCATCTCCTACCATCATCGATGTCGATGTACGCGATGACGCTGATGTCCTTATCCCAATGCTTCACCGCTTGACTTTGTCCGACGAGCTCCCATTGCTGATCATCGCCGGAAAACCGGTCGGGTCGGTAGAGGAAATCCGTCGCATGGATCGCGACGGAACATTGCGGCAAATGATTGCTCGCTCTGGCGCAGTGATCGATGGAGTGAAGAAGAAGAAGCATTAAATTAGGCGGGGAGGCTGCGCCTTTTCCTGCAGTCCGCATTCCTTTCCCAACTCTTTGATTCGATCCGGTGGTGTGCAGGTCTAGAGTGCATCGCTAGGTGTAGAGCGGAGAGTGAACGTTGAACGTTCATGGCTCTACCTGCTTCGTTTCCAGTGCTTCTCAACTTGAACTCTTGTAATGTTTGGGCTCGTTGTTGTCTTCTTTGGGTTGTTTTGATACTATGCTCTCATTTCTTGATTACTCCTCACCTTGGCTGGGCCTGACCAGGCTCTCTGTCGTCACATTGTTTTTTTGATGGACACTCTCTGTGCCTACATGACGCCTCACGAAAGTCATTAATTATCTCTATCGCCTCTCTTTACCATCCCCATAACGTACCGTGTGTGTGTGCAGAAGAATGCTGCCTACCCGCGCTGACGGACATTTCCAGATTATTACGCACCCAGCGTTAGTAGAGGGCTAGCTTGATAGGTGTTTCGATTGCTTTATTCTTTTGATATAACATCAGTGTCTTAAACGTTAATCTCTGGTCGATTTCTCCAGCCGTGAGTCCCTCTCATGGTTAAGGGCTCTCACAGCCCCCGCCTTCGGCAAAATTTCATCTTACATGAGTCAAATAAGCAGCCTGCATTCGTACGTCCTTTCATCTCACGGATCCGGATGATCGGGAGAAAATGAGTTCAAGGTCAAGATTTCATTCAAGTACCATCAATCGTCATCGATTCATAGGTGTGTCGCCGGTACTGAACTGGAAGGGGTGGAAGGAGGTTCTCAACGGCCTTCAAAAACTTTAATTAAAGGAAAACTCGAGACGAAAACGAGGATCAAGAGGATGTCGAAACATGCGTGATTAATATCAATATCGAAAACCACGCTCAGACCAAGTCGCTTACACCCAGGACAACACGGGCAATCTGAGAACACATTCGATAGCTGCATGGGGTGTGTATGATACAATGATACAATCTGCGTCATGATGGAGAGAAGAGATGACGCTTGGGATCATCATTTGTTGGAAGAGAGATGAACTAACCTTTTTGTATACACGTATACACACGCGCGAGATTGGACGGAATTGATCTTTCGGGCGAGTTCGCAAAGGTAAAACTAGAAAAACCCTGAAAACGTAGTATTCTGATTACTGACGTTGTGCATGCAGACCGGAGAAGATGAGTACACACAGCAACGAGCGGCGGGGGGAAAATATAGGTGTTACTTCGCTGTCCCTCAGGGGACTGACCGAGGTTCAGCGTCCAAGGACCCTGGGGGTAATATCTGTAAATGACGGCGCGCGTTCGATCCAGTTCCGGAAGGGTCGGGGTACGCAACTGTGAGTAGGGAGTGACCGAATAGGTCAAAACAAAAGAGGGAAAGAAGAGAGGACACATGTGTGTGTGTGTGCACCCGTACACGCCTCGGGTAAAGAGAATGTCAGAAGCCTAGAGGGATTGAGATACTTGATTCTGAAAGCGCTCCGTCTCAAGACAAAAATGGACAAGGGGGCTATGTGATGTGTTGGGACCCTTTTTTTCTGTTCTTGCCCCCCCCTCCTCCCCAGGTTATATCCAGGAAACACATCCCTGCAAGATGACGGATTTGAATAGAAACACTTGAGGTTATGACGAAAGAACTGGCTCAAACGCGAGGGGACACATTCGACCGCCCAGGCAGTCCGAGGTGTGGTGAGATCACCAACACAACACAGTCTAGAACGGCATTGCAGGGTATCATAGATCGAGGGGAGGGGAGGCCCGCGTCATTTGTGTGGACTGTAAGAGAGAAGAGATAAAGAAACGTCTGGATGACGAAATCTTTTTTCACATCCAGCCCGTCTCCGAATGGGTGGCAAAGACGGAAATCGCTTTTTTGATTCTTTTTTTATTGAATACCCGATATGATTGGATGGTATTAATAGATTCACCTTGCTCACCCTCGTTTGCAATCACGTTGTGCCGTCACCAGTTTGGTCCGTTGGAACATTCCTTGTGCTTTGGGCCCAACTCCTCCCCTCCCCTCCCCAGCCCTCAGCGCAATGTCCTCAAGGCTGCAACATTGGCCTTGAGTATAATGCGATGGGTGGGTGGGTGGTGCTATACGAACTTTCTTCATATTAGGCATACAACATTCCCCCCTCCCAAGATCTCGGATTTGCATGTCGATTGCCTCCATATATGTATTTTTAATATCACTTTTCTGAAGGGGGTTGGTAACTCATTCCAAAGGTGGCGGGGGACAACTTGGGTTTTGGGGTTGTGAATCCTTTCCTTTATCTCTTCTTCTCCGTTCACCGACGGTGGGCGGTGTGTGCCACGCACATGTATGTATGTGTGGTCAATTTCCGTTCCATTGTGATTATTCCAAAAGAGTAGAGGACCATGTAAAAGGAGAGAGTGTATATGTGAGGAGGTGGTAAATGCGTTCATCTAATCTTCCTCTGCGCTCCACAGTGATCTCCCCGGGTGCAGATCATGCCAAAAATCCGCCATGGGAGAGTGATTTTCATTATACCTGGAACAACTGGTATATACTCTACGCGCCGAGTTTCACCAGAGATGAAAATTCTCTTCTTGTATAATGCTCCAGCTCTACGGGTTCAATCAATCAATCCTCGTCGCAGGAAGGTCTCTTGAAAAAAGGGAAGGAAAATATTAGCCTTCCACGCAGCTCTCTTTTAGTCACAGCGGGTGGGTTAGCCCCTTGTATCGAACACCTGGCCCTCTGGGAGTGAAGGGTCGCCTGAAGTAGGTACTGGTTGAGCAGCCACGATAAGAAATGGCAATGCCTGTACCATTATGACCAGGCGGCTCCGGTGATTGTTCCCCTCATCGGATTCCTCGATGAGAATAGGCTTTCCGTCTATTCCGGAAATCATGTTCGTAATATCTACGGTTCTAGTCCAGCACCAAATCACAGATGGCAGCTTATAGTATAGGATGAACAAGACGGTTGGATCTTGAACTGAGGTCGGTTCTCTACTATCTGCGAGAGGGGCCCATAACAAGGTTACGCGCAGGGTTTTCCCAAGCATTACACTTACTGTCAAGGCAGTCCAGTCCTCGCGGCTTTGAGGGTTGTGTTAGTAATGTCTGCCGTGAAAGTGGGACATACCCTTTACGTGGGCGGCGTGCCAGTGATTATCAGGCTCAAGCCACTGTCACAAAAGCCCATCAGTTTCGATATGGTGGCGGCGAGGGCGCTAGGATTGTTTGCTCTGCCGCGAATCACATGTAGAGTAAGGAGTGTACTAGGTTGAATATCTGATGCAGGGATATTTTTGCGGAGATATAATTATCAGTGATATGTGTCGACATAAACAAGAAAGACGTGCTGGGCAGGGCTGGTTTTTTTTTTCCGAGATAATGAGATGATGTAAGAGGGGATGCGCTTTAGACGGAGGAGAGAGGGCAGGGATATACAAGCCGGTCACTTTTGAAGTAGGGATAGTGACTGTTCGCGGGTTTTGTGATGACAAGTGACCTGCTCACCGGTGGTTCATTTCCAAGACGATCGAAACCAAGCCAAACAGGGTCCCGTTAATTTGCTGGTAAATAACGATAGATCGTCTGCCATAAAAGTCAACTCGATCTCATCCATCACGGAAGCTTGGCCTTCTCTCACGAACCCTGCTGACCAGATTTAGTCCGAACAAGAGATGTGAATTGCACCAAGCCTCCCGTCATTTAGAATTTCTGAAGCACACACACCATGTTGCTCGACATGGTTCTAATCCAACACAACCTCTCCCAGGCTCTCACATACCACAACAGTAACTCTATGGACTAGCCCACCCCCTCTACGGTCTACCTCTCTTGCCGACCGGCAGGGGGATGATGATCTCAAGGGAGCGACGGAAAAGGTCAAGGTATCGATTCTGAGCGGCCAATTTGACGTTATTGATTGGTATTGACGAAAACGGGTCAGGCACATCTTATGTTTCTCACCTTCCCACAGCCCTTACCACTCCAAGTGGTTTCTAAAACTCTAATATTTGTCTGGTTAGCAATAATTCAGGCCCTAACCAAGGGAATGTATCGTAAGCTCGACAACCCCATCAGTCCCGCATTTCACTGCCAGAACCCATAAATTCGAGCTCCTTGGTCCACCCAGCCGATTGTCAACCCCCCCCCATCCCCCCTGCTGCCTCCTCCCTCCTCCCTAACCCTCAGCCAAACTGGATCACCAATTCCTCCCCTTTGTCCCCGGTTCCTCTACCATGCAACGTGCCACCTGCACCGGCATACGCATACGCTCCCCCTCCGACGCGAGGGTCGTTTTTCACGCTGTTCTGACTGGCATACTCCCAATGGTCACTCGAAGACTAGACACTGAAGAACGTAGCCTCATCTCCCCCGGCTCCGTCTACGTATGGGAGGAACGGGGTCCCCAAGCAGAGCTGACAGGAGTGGGTGCACAATTGTGTTTCATCGGCTATGTCAATCTAACACTTCCATTTCTAAAGGTCGGCATTGAACGTTGGACGGATGGTATGTTTTGTGTTTGTTCTCGACAATGGGAACGTCACCCTAACCTTGGTGTGCCCCCTCGTTGTTGTCAGGTATTCGTTGGGGTCCATCCCGAGTTAGAGAGGTGGGTTTCTGTCTAGTCCGAGACCCACAATTAGACAGAACCCTGACCCATCATATGTGTTTAGGGCTTCCTCTTCTATCATGAAAAACAACCACAGCAACACCTATTTTCGGAAGCGCTGTACGATTCCGACGGCTCGTGGGTCTCACTTCCCCTGTTACAGCGAAATAATCCTCTGACGGTGGTCCCAACACCAGTTTCGATCCTGCACACCATATCCTTATCAAACAAACATATACCGTCTTTGTTGATACCCCAAGAGGACAGCGGAAGTGGCATTTGAGTGAGTCGTCCTATCTTTACTCTTTCGGCTTTGAATCAAATCTTATTTTTCCCTTCCTTTCCCTCTCTTCACACACCAGTCGCTTATTTCACCGAGGACTCGATAAAGCGGCTGCGTTCCATCGATGACATACCCCATCTAAGAAACCTACTCGTCCCCCACGGAAAGTACAAGAGTGCCAGGTCCGCTAAAGGAAGGCCAGATCACATCTTCAACCCCGAGTCCGAAACCGAATTCTCCCGCATCGAATACGTTCCCTACAGACCTGGGCGGTCTCCGGGACTACCGCCAAACTCTTCATCATCACCCTCCCAACATGCCATGTCCTGGCCTGATTCACCTTCACAAGACGGTTCACCTCCCCCGGATCACCTGACGTACCCTCGACAAATGCGGCGGGGTCCGGGCAGTTCCACTTCGTCTGATGATAACCCAGAGTGTTTGGCACCGTTGGAATATCTTCAAAATATTCAGCCTCTTCGACGTCATCCTGTTGATGAAAATGCTCTCATGCGTTTCAACTCTTCTACCGGACACCTGTAGCCCCTCCCCCGCCGACCCTCCCGTCATTCTTTTCTTCATTCTTTCTACCTCGCATAGCATACCTCTTCGATTACATCATCCCATTTGTCATTTTTCGTATCTGTTGTTTGTATTACATCTGTGTCATGTGGAAGTTTTTTTTTTTTTCATGTTGCCTAATTCATTCTTGTGAGCGACTGCAACAACTGCTTATGCGGAAACGGGGATGACAACTGACAGGCTTTGTGGCGTAACCGCAAGCCCTGGTGAACCTCCTTATGTACATCACATAATTAGTAGTAGGGGGGGCGTGTGGTCTTCTCCCGCTTCTTGAACCCACCCATGCACACATCAATGTATATATATATATTCAGACGCTCAGGTGCGCTCCCTCACAAGGATGTATTGTTGTTAGTCTCCGAATGGTGAAATTTGAATTTGAGTTTGTGACATAATTGTGGACATCTAGGTCGGAAGCAAATGGGACGAGCTGTGTTTGCGTTGCCCTTCTAACCCACTATCATTATCATTACGCATTTAGTTTCCGAAGGAATGTCGCTGGAGTTCAATTATCTATATGTTTGACGGCCTCCTCCTGCCGATATCCTTAGGACCGCCGGCAGGGGGGATGTGTTGGACGGGTGTCCAAAGTTTGGGGGGAAGAGAATCTTGATCTAGTGTTCAGAAACTACTTCCTAGCTTCAGATAAGCTCGCCACCTCACTATATACGCTGTCAATGATTATACGCCCGAAAAATGGGTGTGTCAAAAAGAAGCAGTCGGGCGAGGTTCAAGTTTGAAAAAAAAATGCTGTACGGTGTGTGTGTGGTTAGTTTCATCATGGAGCTTGTCATTGTATACAATGGGGGGTAGGCTTAAAGGAGAGGCGATCGTTCCGGGAAGACCGGGTGGAGACAGAGATGGTCAAGAGTTCCGATCGATGGACTAGAAATGCTAAAATGAGTCTTGCCTTCGCGGGAAGAACGATATAGCTGCTAAACTAGAGATATTGGTAGGCAGATGGAGGTGAGGTTAACTCGACGGTACCGAAGTAGTAAATGGACTTCCATTAAAATTCAGAGCCAGGAACTCCAAAGTATCAGATTACGGGTAAACAAGCCGTCCTGGACTTTTTAGTATGCAATGTGGTGTTGCGGGGATGGCGATTTCCACGTGCAAAACTGGCTGCAGCGCTCGTTTCTTCCCTCGTCATTGCGTTAACGAGGTGAGGAATCGATACGATGATGTCTATATTCATGCAAGGTCTCTTCGTGCACACGCACGCCAGTCATATTCCCGCTGGACGAATAATGTAATGACGACATCGATGACAGAGATTAAAGACACGTTAGCTACATGCTAATCCTTTGATGGGTCAGAAAATGGATGACCTACCGATCACGGTTATGGTTCAGCTTGTTGACGTCCTGGACTTGCGCGTCCTAGCATTCTGTACAGCCCGTATCGGGCACCAGGTTCTAGAAGGTGCAGACGCATCCTGGCCTTGAGAGTCTTACAGGGTTTGTTCTGCTTCCGTCCATTTTGTATGCTGTAAAGCCCTCTCCAATGTGGTTGGGTTTCCGGCACTATAACATTCCAGCGTCCCGAGTTAACGATAGATCTGGAAATGTAAGCGTATTAAGGCTCAATTTCCGCGAAGATCCTTGGCCTTGTCTTGGGATTTCAACTGACTACGTAAAGGTTAGTCATGTGGAAGGGCAACGGGGATCTGATCAATAATTGTTTAGGGTCCCCCCAAAAGAATAATTAACATGTTGAGTAGTGTTCAGGAGAGACAGATGGTGCCATATGGGATTTCGTTCGTTCAAATAGCGCTATACCGAGAAGCTGGATAAAGTTTGGCAGGTCCGTGAGGCCACCGGGTGTACGTTGGGAGTGCCGCGAAAGACATCATGATTCCGGTGATCCCTGCCTGCGTATGTAACCCTCAATCTTCTTGTGGTTCATACCGGGGGAGGAGTAACGAATTTTCAACGTGGCATAGAAAATGAAATATAGGTGGAAGAGAGCTGTTCTGTTGTTGGGTTGGGTATGTGTTTGTGTGTTATTTTCAGTGGGGTGGTCAGACTATTTGGCTCTGTTTGTCTGGGACCCTACTCATTAACGGTTCCGCCGCGGCGAGTGCATGACTGGCCCTCGACTACTTACTCTGTAACGTTCTTCACTCGTTATCGTCTCCGCTGGCCACCCATTGTTCGATGCAAATTGCGTTCTATCGTCATCAGAGTAACTGAATATGCGTGTGCTTCTACGTTGCATAAGGCACATCTTCTCCTTCAATTGGCACCCAGAATTCCATACAAACATCCGACTTCTGCGTGGCATGAAGCGTCTTTTATTTCCTTTTGAATGGTATCCCCAAGTCCATTCGTTGTGATTCGTTCTCAAGGTGCTGATACAGTGATAGCATCTTTGCTAGCAGCATACCCGCTCCAAATCACGCTGCCACAAAGCCGCTACCAGAACTTCCTCTCGAATTATGGTTGGAGATATTCCAATTCGCTACTTACGTTCATCGGTCCACATCGATCGTACCCCTGAACGCTTTCGCACCGAGACGGACGTCTAACAATGTCATGGCTATGAATGCACCAGCGCTAGCCATACGGACCAAGCTGGCCCTTGTCCTGGTTTGCAAGTCGTGGAGGATAGCGGCAGAGAGGTTCTTGTATGAGCATATAGTCATCCGGAGTCCCGGTCGAGCCAATGCTATTCTGGGAGTTTTACTCGCCAGCAGAAAGACATTGTCGAGTGGCGCGATCGACCTTGGCTATGGACGATGGCCGATTCATATTGAAGTTTTCACTCATGCCCGAGGCACCAACGATATACAATTCCTCCAGACCTTATTCCGCATATTTCAGTGCTGCCCCAATGTGAGGAACCTGAGTGGATCGTGGATGCATCCCTTGCCCAACGAGTTCCTGAGCGCTATTTCGCAGCTCTACGGACCCACGCTGCATGGTCTATGCTGGAACGAGGTCAATACCACCTCGACGTTTACATCTGCCACACCCAAATTTCTCAGCACTTTTCAATTCCTTCGCGTTCTTGATCTCCGTCACTATGTTGGTTGCGAATTAGTGAAATCGATGGATCCGTCGATACCTTGGCCTACGCTTCCATATGTCACCGATCTCATCTTATCAACTCGTCAGGACAGTCTGCAGGTTGCCAACATCCTCTCGCTTCCCCGACTCCTCAATCTTACTCTTTGCATTATTCTTTATGATTTCAAGCCTCGTGTTCCTTATCACGAAATACGGAAATTTATTGAGAAGCACGGGCATTCCCTGGTCTCGGTCGACCTTCCGACACCAGCTCCCTATCTTGAACCCGAACCAGATAGCTCCAGTTCGCGACACACAGTAGAGCACATCAGACCTGATGTCTTCTTGGAGTGTGGTGCTTGTCCTAACCTAGAATCACTCGTTTTTCCTGTCACATCCGAACCGCTCTCTCCTCACGTGCACCCGAACCTCAGGCGAATAGGTCTGCGAGGAGTTTTAAAGGCCGAGGCGCTGTACCCAGACAAGACATCCAACGTCAAGACCCACCTGGAAGCAATTACACCCAAGCTATATCCTCGTTTACAGGAAATTCGCACCGTCGGTTACCTCGTTGACGCAGATACAGATAAACTCATCAAGGATATCTTCATATGGTGGGTAGAGAAGTTTGAGGATCATGGCATCAATCTATTAGATGGAGAAGGCGTGCTTTGGTTGTATACTGATCCTGTTGAGGGAGCGGAAGGAGTTATGTCTGACAACAAACCCGAAGGGCTAGTCCCTATCTCTTCGGGCGGCTCGTTAATCTCGATAAATCATCGAGCTGACGCTTGACCGACCCGGTGACCATGAAACGGATCATATTTGTTCACCAGGTCAACTTTTGCCCATTTGGTACGTGCGTCTTCGGTTCCAGTTCCATTCCTTTCCTACGTCCTTTTTTCTCGGTGGAGCTGATCATTATAACCGCAGCCCCCAACCGCATGACAATGATCATGACCCCGTTATTGAAGCTAGGTTTTACATTTCAGGGCTCCTTACCTCCTCTTTACCCCTTCCACTCTTTATCATATCTATTATTCTATTGTTATTCGTCTTTTAGGTGGTTAGAATACACCAAAACATGATCCGTTCTCTTAGGTACTGTATGTGGTTACTAGTTTCAATGAAACGCATTAGTTAAGGTTGTATTTCTCCTCTAGGTGATCTAAGTCAACAGAGTCTAGCAATTTATCAGTCCTCTAAACGCGTCCTAAACCAAAAGGTCCTCTAAATCAGTAATGTGCGGGTAATATGATTGAACTGCGTGAGTTCGAGAATCATGGTTCATATCCTGTCAAGGACGCGAGCCGCCATTTCAAAGCCCAGGAAGGTGGCTCCATTGGCAAAAGGTGAACTAATAGGGTCATCAATATAACTAGACTGTGGACTAGTAGTAGAACGCACCGGATGAGGGTTGGACCCAAACCACGAGTGAAGGCGGACAACCCTTCAGTTCTCCAAACCGTCCTAACGCAGTCCAAAGTTGATCTGTACTTCTGGCCAGTAGCAGGGCTGAAGCCATCCGTCTGCATTCTAGACTTAATCATATCGATAGGGTATATTACGGCCCAGAGCTAGAGAAGTAGTGGTCTTCGGCAAAAGGAAATCACAGGGAAAATAACGCACTCACAGCATAACCAGCGGCAGCACCGTAGAGAACCGCATTTACGGGACTTATTTGATCTCGTCTGATTCCCTTCCGCGCGATCTCCCTTTGCACGAGTTTTTCGTACGCCAAGAAATAGACGCCGTAGCCGGTAGCTTCTCGGAGGAAGGTCACAGCTTGACCCTTGTAGAGACCTTTGATGCCATGCGCAGTATAGATTTTCTTGATAGCGTCCCATGGACCGGACCATGTTGGGTTTGTATTCGACTGGGTTTGTAAACCTATTTATAGTGTACGAACATGAATAACACGTTGAAGTTGTGGACCTAAGGCGATAACCACTCACGAATACGGATATGTTCGACAGGGCCGGAGACGAACCCGTTTGCAAGACCCGCGGCTACGCCAGCTGTGAACAATTGGGATCCGGTCAGGGTCTTTCCTCCTTCGCCTCCTACTCCTCGAGCGACGTTCTGGGCGGCAAAGGTTCGTTTGGTATATTCTAGAGCTCCGAATTGGATAGAGACGCAAACACCGATGCCTAATAACGGTGTCAGGGTTCCCTATAATATTTTGGTAAAGATCATAGAATATTTCATGATCCAAAATACATACCTTGTAGAACGCAAATGGACCCTCGTTTTTGAGAATGCCGCCAGCACAGTGAAGCATGCCCGAGTAGGTGCCCTTGGCGGACGTTTGCATTCGCTTTATGGTATCGTCAGCTACTGGCGTTGTGCTTCGTAGCGGGGTAGCGGACACGCACAACTTTAACAATGTCGAATGGTTGGCCAACGAGTACCTTTGAACATGAACATGCGGTCAACTGCAGTCGAGATTGTATCCAATTATTACATTTACCTGAGCAATACCACCGGCGGTGCCAGCTGTCAAGTCCTTAACCGTTTTTGACATCGGAGAATGGTACGGAAAGAGGAAAAGAGATTTGACGATGCAAAGTCATTTGCGGGGTGCCCTTGGCTGCCCCTGGCGAAAATACATAACAAATAATTACAAACTCTGGCAAGATAAGATATTCCTGAGGCTTCTTGCCAATCAATGACAAATAATGACCAAAGGGTCCAAATTTGTGCAGACCAATGACACTTTCTTGCCGTCTAATAACCTATATCTGAATGGCCGATAGCCTGGCACAGGCGCTTGCTGCGGCCCAGGCAGCTGCAAATGCTGAACTCGGTCTAGAAGAGGAGGAAGAGGAGGAAGAGAATGAAGCTGAAGTCGGAGGCAAAAAAGATGAAGCGGGCGAAATGGAGGAAGAGGAAGAGGAGGAGGACGAAGATGAAGACGAAGATGAAGATGATGCTGAGATTGACGCGGAAGCGCAGGAAATTGTCCGGAGGCTTGGCCAACAGTTATGGGAAGACATAACAAAAGCCCAGGCTGCACAGGCCGCTTCTGCAGCCATCCCACCATCCCATCCCGCTCCGAAGCAATCGCGTAAAGCGGAAGCCGTCATCTTGACTATGAAAACTATATTATCTCTTGTGGAACAAGATTTGGTTGCAAAAGCTGCACTCGAGTCCACTCTTTTACCGGGAAATGCGGGGAATGTTCTCGGGATACTACAGCAAAGCGTTTCGGTCAACGGCATTGCGAAACATATATGCATGCCTTTGAGCCACACTGTTGTTTCGTTGGCAAAATCAGAGGTTCTTTTTGGTGGTCTGCGACACTCGAACATCCCATCTATCGAACTGGATAAAGGAAAACGCCGACGCGAGGAAGGGGACGAATCTCATCCGAGCGACCATCGTCCGCTGAAGAGGCCCTACATCCTGGAAGGTGACCTATATGCCCAGGTCTCCGAAGCTGTTCGCATTATAACCCAAGCTCTCGGATCCGCACCTCCTCAAACTCTGGATTCAGCCCTTGTGGCATCCATTCGTTTACAATTGCATCAAGTCTTCCTGTTCGCGGTTACATCGTCAGCGCGCGGAGGTCACGAAATGCATGCTCTGCAGGAGATTAGTGGCCTGATACAGGTCGTCGGTGTGTTGAGTGGGATACAGATTGGTCAACCTCCGGAGACCCTACCTAATCAACTTCCGTATGCCACCAATACATCTTATCCATGGATAAATCAGCCTTACCCCTTCTCCCCCCCAACCGACATTGGAACTGCCGTCTACCCATGCTTATTTGCTGGTTGCGGAAAGACCTTTTCTCGTCTCTACAGTCTTCGTGCTCATCAGCGTGGGCATGCTACACATCGGCCTTTTCGGTGTACCATTTGTCCAGCTTCATTTGCTCGTAATCATGACCTAAAGCG
The DNA here is from genome assembly GCA_003315915.1 of Macrolepiota dolichaula. Lineage (NCBI taxonomy): Eukaryota > Fungi > Basidiomycota > Agaricomycetes > Agaricales > Agaricaceae > Macrolepiota > Macrolepiota dolichaula. The sequence goes on along the minus strand of QFDT01000734.1, from coordinate 29,758 downwards.
GCATGTTAGACTACATGACAAGAAGGCTTGGAAATGCGGAGGCTGCCAAAAGATATTTTCGCGTCGTGATGCCATCAAACGGCATAAGAACGGAAGCAAAACACGAGGCCCAAAGAGTGAGATATGTATAAACGCGGACGTCGTGGAGGTGGATTTGGACGAAGAAGACGGCGAAGACTCGCTACGAGAGGAGAGGAGAGCGAAACTGTGGAATAGTATCGCAGCTAATGGAGCAAACCTTCCACAGGGACCCTATCGTGACACCCTGATCATGGAAGAAGGTGAAGTTCCAGCAGCAATCATCGCCAATACGCAGGCCGTGGTCCTCAGCCTGCAGGGGCTATTGCAATCTCATGTGGGAAGCGCTCTTGGCACACCTCATGGCCCACCAGTGCTTGTGAACAATGACCCTACGAATGGACAGGCAACGCTAGCAAGCGTCATTGCTCGTGCTCAGCTCCAATCCCTGCCAGCGAAACAAGCCCCTATCACTGACATAGGTGGTAATGTTCCAGCAATGCCGACTGCGAACTCCCTCGCATCTACACCTTCGACGGACAACACAGGTCTTCAGGATGTCACAATGGCACCCCCAAACCCCGCGGATCAGAACGAAACGCCTATAATGCCTTCGTTATCTATGTACGGATTGTCCGACGAGCAAGCAAAGATGTTGGAACTTGCAATTGCTAATGCTGCATCTGCGGCCCAGGCTCAGGCGGAGGCGGAGGCAGCCTTAGAGGAAGAGGAAGAGGAGGAAAAAGATTCTTCTGAGGATGATAGCGACAACACTGATGACCAAGAAATGATAACATGATAGCTAGAAGGATACAAGGTGCGGTTGAAGTTCTACTAATGTACAACAAGCATTGACGTTAAATAAATAGGCTAGTCCACAATACCCAACACTCAAACGGCATCCGCTCCCGAAATTTCGCGAGCGTCTTCGTCGTGAGAGACGATGAAGAGACGAGAGTTATATCTACATCTCACGCATTGATTACGACCCGGACATAGGGTGGGATTGCTCACCTTGCTCACCACATTTTCTAAGAGCAGCGACCGCTTCTCACATCTTCGACTGGGCCTGCTGTTTTCTCCTTACTTCCTCGTACCGCCGTTTCATTTCTGCGTCCAGTTTACGCCACCGCTCTTGGCTCTCCAACGATTCCCTCTTCCATGCATCTGCTATAGCCTGCGCTGGTGACACGGTTGTTGATTTATGAGGAGCATTTTTTCGGGTACTTTGTGGTGAAGGAGGATTGGAGGCCATCTGCCCATTAGACGGCACACGTTGAGAAAATGAGGAAGATATAACTGAAGGTGGCGTACAGCACTCGGAAAGATCTCGTATGTGATGGAGGGAAGAATTGACTGTTCAGATTTATATTAACATCATTCTCGGTGGAGGGGTGAGTCGAGATGCTCGAACCAGTACTGGTGCATGAACAGACGGACAAACCCAAGGACCTGCTGTTCTCACCGCCGAAGAGTCAGAACAAAGGGTGTCCTAAATTGGGAAGGTTGAAAGGACGCACTCGGCGGACGCGATCGGAACATGCCGCTTTTGGTTCACGACTTCGGGGCCTTGTGCTGCAAGTGCGGGCAACGAGGCAGAGTGGAGGGATGGAATGGGCGATGCAGAAGACGTGGAAGGGAGGGGAGAAGAGAATATTAGGTCGTGAATGGCAAGAATCAATTTATATAACTAGCACAAGGGAAATGCGCAATCAACGCGTCTGAGGCACCTGATGGATCAAGGCGAAGCTGCATTCTCCGGAGCCTGGAATTTTGATCGTCATGAGATTCCACAACCTGTAACTGCAATGCGATACCAGCATGGTGCATGTTCATAAAACGTCTTTTTGACAATGCAGTTCTGGTGCTGTTCTTCACCTGCTGTCGGATCAGATTAGCGTTACGGTAAATATCCGCGAAGGTAGATGTTTCCGCGATCCCGCCAAGAACGCCGGAAAAGGGCGCCCTCGAGGAATCTTCAATGTGTTCTTGTTCCCAATGGGGCCTGTGAGGTCATACAGCCGTTTATAATTTGCAAGGTTTGAGGTCCTTCAAATTACAAATATATGTAGGTGGGTCTGATCCGGAGGCAGTTCACCTAGACAATTTTGCACTACACGACTGTGCAATGGGCTTGATTACATAGAGAAAATGGAGCTTTTGTGTCTTGTAACAAGTCCTCGGAACTGGAGTACTGTTTATCGGGTTCCCAAGGATGTCATAACGACGGCGGTCGAATCGAGTGAACTCCGTCACGAGCTCCGTTATCGAGACGGAACACAGCAAGGGCTCCAACAACTTGGGGATTTGTGGTTTTCAAATCGGCCGCGCGGGGGTAGCGATAGTGGTGCGATGGAGGTCGTAAGTGGCTGAAGAATGAGAACGCCGTCCGATTCAATGTTCACTGCTGATCTGTTCGTAAATTACTCAAGTTTTTAAGTTGGTTAGGGTTCAAAGAGAGTGTGTATTGCGTACGAGGGAATAATTATGGCCCATTTTGCGTTATTTGGTGCCTCTAACAAAGATTTTGCAAATTTTCTTAGCTTGGGCCTTTTGGGACTACAGCGAAATTATTCTTCGATTTAGACCAGAAAGGAAATTCTGAAGCTATGGCCATCTAGAGACAGCATACCCAGAGAGTGTAAAGGCCGTCTTCGAAACCTGGCAGTGAAGTGTGGAATGTTGATACACGTTTTCTGGGCTTCTGGTCTGGTTCCGGAAGATATGTCACTGCGTGATATGACCCGATATGACCCATCACTTCATGTCACCAGCCAATGACGTTGTGTAATAGACGAGTAATAGTTACATACCAGCTCAATTTTTCTTGTACTTCTGGGTCCATGAGGTACATTGCAATGGAGACTACTTGGTGTACAATTGCCATTCAAGTACCGAGTAACAAATAAGGTATGTCTTGTGTCCAGCGTATCTGGGTAGAAACATTCAACCTCGCATGGGTCCCTATTGATTGGAATGGAGCAATCATTACCATGGGCGCAAAGATTCATACTAATGTTGGCAATAGTGTTGTCACAAGGTCAGGTCGCAACAGAAAGTAAAGCTACAGATGAGTCACTCCATTCTTATGGATCCACATCGACGCACCATGTATCAACATTTTGAACACGGACCCCAGGCCCATTTCTCCGAGATTTTTTTTAGGATCTGGGGCTGGCAGCCGCTTTGGAGCCATCGGCCCATATCCAGGTCAACAACACAGGGCAAAACGCTTTGGCGACGAATCTTTCGGCGTTTCCGAAGCCCTGATCTGATAACTTATGTGTTTATCATAAAATCGGAACACCTGACACGTTGGCGAAGACGTGGGCAGGGCGTCCAATCAACGACACATTGTATTAGGTTAGATATATTAAAGATCCAGGTTCAATAGACTAGACGTCGTGGGTGTCGAGCAGTATCATCCAAAACACGTTTCCGTTGAGGTTATATGGTACCTTCTTCTGAGACACATAGTCCCGAAACAGACATGTTCGGCCGTCAAGTAGTACGTTTGTGATCAATGTTGGGGCGTCGGTTACCTGGTGTTACACACGTATGCCTGGTGTATTTCTAGCTCTTACAGGCTCTCTCTTGACGCCGCAAACCCGAGACATCCTGAGAATCGAAACTAGTAGGACAGCAGCAGGCACATTGGAAATCTGCATATTTGATCACGCTGCCTCGAGGCACATCCTTTGCTTCACATATTCCCTGATGCATTAGCCCACACGAGTATAACACGCGTAATCGAAGTACGCCCAGGTACTCTTTATTCCTAAATTATCATTAATCCAAATGTGGTTCTACTGTCTCCACCACCACATAAGAGCATCCTAAAATATCATACGTCAAATCTATCAAAGAATGATCGGTTTTGTCGGCCATCAAGATACTTAAAAATAAAAGATAAGCAAGAGGGTGAGGCAATAAGCAAGGTGAGGTCGAGGTGAGATGCCGTCGGATATATTACACGAGGACAATGGAGGATAGAAGTAGCCGTGCTGATAAGAATGCGGTGACAACGACGACCAGATCAAGAAGGCCAAGCGATAGTAGGGCTCTGTCTATGTTCGAAGTGGCCGATGAGGCTCTTGGGGCAGAACTGCTCGTACTGGGGGGTGGTGTCAAGCGTGAGGGGTCGCCACTGTGCACGCCAGAGACTAGAAGTGAGATAGGGGGTAATCGTAACCATTAGAATGGGCAATTCATGACCGATGGAGTGGTTGAAACGTACTTATTGAATCAAGGAGTACGTCCTTGTAGTCCCCTCCAGCTTCCCACATCGCAAATCCGGCCAGCCCAGTCACGTTGATATAATTGCCCTTGATGGTGAACGACTCCGCATTATCATAGGAAATGTACAGTTGTTTATCTGGGTCATATAGGAACGGCTAGAAATGAATATTAGCTAACCTGAACAACACTATCGAATGAAATTGCGGGGAATATGGGGATCAGGAAGGGGATAATATTGCTCACAGTTTTGCTGCAGTCATCGAACTCGCTATCGATCCCTTCGGTTATCGATCCGTCAGCATTGAGGTACCCTTCATCGATTAGCCCCCAGTATGTATAAACACCTCCAGGGCCTATTGGGTTTCCACAGGTGTCAATCCCACCGTCGCCGTCCCACCGGTCACCTTTCCGTGTATTGTTTGCAGTATACGCAGGGTATAACGAGAGCGTTCCGTTACTGTTTGTGCTTTGTCCCGACAGTGCGGCAGAGGGAGGAATCACGAAAGAGTGACCATATGCGGGCACGCCCAGGACTATCTGATTGGCTAGTATGCCTGCCGACATCCAAGCGCCAACAGAAGACCTGGCGGAGCCAAATTGACTCCCGTTAGGCGCACAGGAATCGTCCAACGGTGCGTTCGGTCCTGCACCAGTTGACGGAGTGGACTTTGTATCGTAATTCATGATCGTGATATGATCTAGAACTTGGCTAAATTCTGAAAGGTTGGCGGAAGGCTGTCCATTGGTATCGGCAAAGGGTTTTGTATAGACAGCAGCAGAAAGAATCAGGCCTTTCCCAGTGGAGGTCGACCGTAACTCTTTGAGGAAAGTGAGAAAATTGGAAGTATCATCGGGGTTAACGACATTGCAGCCTATTCCTTGTAAACCAGGGTATTCCCAACTACAGCTGAGTGAGGGAAAGTGACGGCGGAGGAGATGGGAGAACACACTCGAATTCAATGCCATCCAGGCTATATTTTTGCACTAGATCTGTGACAGCAGTAACGAACGCGGTTCGGTTCTGTGTTGACCCAACATTTGACGAAAAGTATTGCGATCCGGTCCAGCCACCGATAGAAAGGCTCGCTTTCACATCCTACATTCAATGGCGTTCAGCGGTGTCCGTAATGCAGTGAAACGAACTGACGTGTTTGTGAGCGGTAGCGACAAATTGCGGTAGCAGTTGTTGATCAGGTGGTCCTAATGAGATGTCACTGGGTTTTGGTGTCGTGATACTACGATGCTAATAATTGAAAAACATTTCCGCGAATGTAGGCAAACGACGCACGCAAAAGCATAGGCCATGTGGGTATATTTCGACCAGCTAACTTGGTCCAAAGGAAAGTCGGCGGCATGCCACCCTGGAAACCAAGCGGAAGATGTGAATGACTGGTGCGCGGTTGAATTGGCCCGCCGATGATGTTGATGGTGATGCGAATTATGGGACTTTGCTGCCGACGCCGCTGCGAAACAGAGAACGAGTGTGGCAGAAAACCTCATGGTGGAGGTCAAAAGGAAATAAGGGTCTTCGGGATTTGAGTTTTAAGTGTGGGCAGCTGGTCTGCTATTTTCGGTGATGCGCGCCTTCGCAACCATCGACACGCCGACGGAAGCACGCGCTCACACTTCAAAACACTGTTGTTCGCTCTTGTATATAGGTTCGACATTGAGTGTTTGTTGGGAAGAGTAAAAATCACAGTCCGGCATAATTTGACAGCCAAACACATCAAAGGCAACCAGCGCATCAGAATGATGAAAACATATGATAATTATATTCTGAGGTATTACAACAATGATACTGGGTCAAGTGAACGGCTTGGAATACTCGTCGTTAGAGGAGGCTTTTGATTCTGTCGCCCTCAACAAGCAGGCAGGGACCACCATAAATGACACGGTCTTCGAGGCCGTTTTCTTTGATGAATTCGACAACGGCGACGTCCTCGGCGCCGGGTTGAATCCATAAAGCAGGAACATCGAGTTCCTTAGCTTCTTTGAGGATGCCCAGCGTCACCTAGTCGTTGGTAGATCATGATTTAGGTTTCATGAAATGATGGATCAAGAGTAACTTGCCTTCGCGGGCGTAATAATGCTTACAGACGTCTCTGAAGGAGAAGCAAGTTCTTTCAGGGTTTTGACGGTTATGACGCCTTCGAGTTCGCTCTCTTTCTGATACCCCTGTCAGTTGAAGCTGCGTCCTTGACGATGATGCAACGAGCACTCACCGGATGGACAGGGGTTATTTTGAACTTGCGCTCTTGGTACCACTTGAGAATCTGCATACGCATGAGCTCCAAGAGGTGTGCTGATTTAGTGAGGCCTGACCTTGGTCCCAAACTTGGTCTGGTCCTTAGAGGCGCCAACAACAGCAAAGCTGGGAGAAGAAAGAAATTTCTTTTGTGTATCCTGAAGGGAGGCCATATCAGAAAAGCGTCGGAGGGAAGGACTGAGTGATTGAGAAGATAGCCGCAGGAGTAATGGTTTATATCTGACTCGCCGCGCAATGTTTTCCAGTTGCGCCATTGGTCAGGTGAATAAGACGATCTACTGCATGTGCACGGAAATACGACTCGTGTCTATTTGGCAACATGGAGGCAAAATCTTCACATGAGCACTTGGCTATCTGAATAAGCACCTGCCCACCGTCGCCTGAGCAAAGTCACACTGGATGGGCGTCAACGCGGCGTGATGATGAATCAGCCACAAAATACATACAATTTCTACATCTTTCCAGGAGAAGGAAGGCTATCAGCATGGTGACTGATACGCGATATTAGCGCCCTTCAACGCATGAATACGCGTCGGATAGATAGGCGGAGGGAGTGCATAAACAACGAGGTCAGAGTCTCGGGATCAATTCGTCATTGGCGCTAAGGGTTGTATCACACAAACAGCTCGTATCACTGCTCCACGATCTGCTTCTTCCACCACAGTCATGGGCTGGTTCCCAGCAACAGAACAGTGGTCAACCTGGCTATCACGGTCAGTAACTAGACATGTTTTCTATGGCATTGTAATTGGCCTATTGCTCTCGCACACACCAAACCCATTCACGCGATATTTGAAACCACGGAAACGAAGAGAAACTGAGACGTTCGAGTTGCGACCTATCGAATTAAGAAGCGACGAGATTGTCTCCGGTGTAACGGGGCTTATTGGTGTGTATATCTTACCCGAAAGGAGGATGCTTGGAAATGTTAACTGGTAATAGGAAATACACCTCTGGTCAGGATTAATTCGCTAAGTGATGCCTTGGGCGTCGAGATTCTTGGGAAGGCAGAGGTTTGTTTGTCAGAATGGAAGACAAAGTCCAACGGTTCACCTCGTTATAGTTCTTGAATCCGGGTGGGAGCGTCAAGGACCGTGTGGCTTTGCAAAGTGGGTTAGGCGTTTTGTCACCTCACACATTCATTTCATATTTGTGACATCTAGTGATTGAAGACGCTGAACGGAACGGGCTTTTACGGCCATTTACTGGTTCACGTATTTTCGAAGGCACAGTTGGCTCAACTGGAATCTCGATTGCTACCATTGCTAAGGCGCGGTACGGATTTTACTGATGTTCTCCGCCTGATACTTACTTTCTGAGAAAGAGGTTATGATGCTAGTATGCCCTTCATTTGCTAACCGGGACTGGTCAAACCGAAATTTCATTCCTTCTAGCAATTATTATGCCGGATGACGTAGCTGAAGAAAAAGTCAAGGCGTTATTGGCCCTTGGAGCAGAAGTCGAAAGAGTCCGTCCAGCGAGTATCATAGACAAGAAACAGGTGTGCATGCGCTCTAGTGTACTTCTCGCGGAAAATTAACCCTAGCGGCCTCTTCTACCAGTATGTCGTGAGTAAATTCAATGGGACGAAGATAGTGGACATTGGAATAACAATGATGCTGCCCCAGAACCTGGCTCGGCAACGGGCAAGCAGATTCGCACAAGATGATCTTGTCAACTCCTCTTCGCTTCCGCACAATCATACACTCCACTCCACTCCTTCCTCTGTGGTTGTGACCACAATGTCCAACGTCGACTTTGACCAGAGCAACTGGCAAAACGACCATGACTTCTTGACCAAACCGCGAGGGTACTTTGCTGATCAATTTGAGGTGTGTATCTCACGATGCTCTAACCGCATATGATTTTGGCAGTACTAAATAATGTTGGTGATAGAACAGAAGCAACTTCGATGCGCATTTCAAGGGAACTGGTCCGGAGATCTGGAGGCAAACGAGTGGACGTGTTGAAGCGTTTGTTTCCGGTGCAGGTGCGCCAGCTTACTTTGTATTACCGGCTCAGTACTTATTCTGGTTTGATCATAGGAACTGGTGGAACCGTCGCCGGTACTGGCCAATACCTCCGGTCGATGAATCCAGACGTCGTTATTGCCATATCGGACCCTGATGGGAGTGGATTGTACAATAAAGTCAGTCTCAAAGACATTGACTCGCTGAATTTAGCTTCTTGATGGTATAGGTCAAACATGGGGTCTTGTACGACCGCAGAGAAGCTGAAGGCACAAAGAGGCGACATCAAGTTGACACAGTCGTTGAGGGCATGTGCGTGGAGTTATATTTTCTTGATGTCGGCATTCCTGAGGTCTTCTGACAATAGCGGAATTAACCGCATGACAAACAATATCGAACTCGCACTCCCTGTCATTGACGATGCTTTCCGGTACTCACTTTTCTGTCTGTGACATATGAGTTCCAGAGGTTGATCAATATACCTGTAGTATCACGGATGAGGAGGCGGTCGCCATGTCTCGTTACCTCGTCAAACACGACGGGCTTTTCCTTGGTTCGAGTAGCGCTTGCAACCTTATGGCTTGCGTCAAACTGGTCAAGAAGAAGGGCTGGAAAGAAGGCCAGAATGTGGTCACAATTCTGTTAGTCTATCGGTTTTGTGGTGGTAGCCGCTGAGTCTGAATCTTCCGATAGATGTGATTCAGGTAGTCGCCATTATTCTAAGGTGAGATCAATGATGAGGTTCGCGTATTCTAGCTGATCACTTTGTATTCAAATCATTAGTTCTGGTGGGTTTCTTAAGTAGTCGGAATGGCTTGCGATTGCGGCGGCTGATACTCTTATAGGAATGACGATTACCTTCGGAATGCAAATATCTCCGGTGATCTGAGCCTGGTTGAGGACATACTGCAGTACCCGATCCAAGATGGCGCATCGTGAATTGGTACGACTTGGTTCGAGCGTCATCCGGCGGACTACAGAAACATCGAAAGTCTTCTCTGTACTCCCATAATATCATCAGTCGGGTTCACGACTGTGGTTCTGTACGCCTCAAGCTTCTGACGGATAGGAGGACAGAATATGATTAGCGATATATTATCATGCAAAAGCAATAATGCAGCTGGTCTTATTCTACTCTTGTACGACTTCATAGTTCTGTACCTCTTTACCAATGGCAATCCGCATTCCCGCCCAAATAGCATCAATCAGGGCCGCCCCATTCGCACACGCGAAAACAAGTGTGGAAGCATAGAAGAAGTTGGCGTTTCCAGTACCTGTATTGAGCCAAAGGTGGTTAAAGAGTGGCATGAGGAGGGCTGCGTGAAGGTGGAGGAGAGCCGTGACGATTGGGTGTCGAAGATCTAGACGATTTAGCCTAGAATAGGGTATTTAATAGATTGTGAGACTCACAGGGGTATACTTCTGGAAACACGGCTAGAGTGCTAAGGAAGAGGCCTGGATCTGAAAGCGTTGGGTATGCTTTAAATGTTCCGAGCACGCCGAGCAAGAGGAAGGTGGCATAGAGCGGATCGTACCTAGACATTTCTAAGTAAATGAAATTATTGGTATAGTGGACAAACATACTGAAATTTGATACATATGGGTACCACGTAAATCAATAGGTGGACCTGACAGAAGGCAAGAGAATCAACATGTAGCACATGGTGGCTCTCAAGGGTGGGGGCTCACGCTGAAAACCATAAGGAAGAACGGACGGAAGTGGTCGAATATCTCCGTGAAAAAGTACCACCACATTCCAGGGTTAGGTTTTAGGTCGGGTAGAGTTAACCTAGGAACAGCATGAGAGTGAGAAAAGAAAAAGATTAATACTAGGCGTACGTTGCTCCCCAGGTTTGTGGTATCCATTGCATTCCGCCCGTGATGATGGTGGAGGCGACGGCAAGGATAGTGGTATAGAAGGTATATTCACCGAAGAGAGGAATCATACGGCGGAGGTTGGCCCCCAGTGGACGAGGAGATGCGAGGCGAGAATATGGGTCGGTAATGAGGAGTAGGAGGATGGGGAGGAGAAGGAGAATGGTTGAGAGATCGATGTGTAAGAGAACTGAAAGGAGGAAGAGGGATGGAGAGGCTCGACCTGTAGGTGTATAAACAGCAGGCTTTCAGTGAGATGAAGGGTATCCCCTGACCTTCAGCGGCATATTTGATGACGAGTAGAGTTAACGAGTTCTGTAGACTCGAAGAAGAAAGAGCGAGAGTTGGTAGGAATACGTATGGGTTCAGAAGATAACTATGGAGATCTGGTTATGACGGCTGCTCATCCGGTCAGAGGATACTGCACACCTTGCATTGATTAGCATGTCTTTCGATGTCGCTCCGACGTTCTGTCGCGCCTTCCAAATGGATATCAATGCCCATGCACCTATAAAGTCAAAGGATGTCCATATCAGGGATGCATATGACCGCGATTCGGGAAGTATGACGGAAAATAGGGCGAGGAGTAGAGGTGACTGTGAGTGAACTTGAGCTTCGTGACATGGAATAACCAAGAGACGGCGACGTACATGACGAAAGTTTCCTCCAGAATATGGATCTAGACCGTTCTTGAAGAGGAAGATTCCCTCCTTGACTAGAAAATATGTCAAACGAAGTCACTGTGGCGAGAAATGCAGTAACAGACGTTGCGAATGTGAAGACAGCGATGTTGAAAGTAGCTGGTCATGCTTGAGGACATTTGAGAGGCCGAGGAAAGAACATGCTACCCTTGCGGTAATGATAGCACAGGAGGTAGCACTGAGTCTAATTTCTGCCAGAGGTTTTGAAGACATTTAGGTTGCAGGGCGTCGCAGCGCCTAATGAGATTTGCAGGACGGCCTGATTGCGACCTCCAGAGTGTGTTGAGGTCAGAATCCTCAGCGAGGGTCGATGGCGTAGTTGGTTATCGCATCTGTCTAACACACAGAAGGTCCTCAGTTCGAACCTGGGTCGACTCAATTTTTTAGTCACATTGGCACATCTATTTTTTCCCACGTTCGATTCCCAAATTGATATTATCCCATCTTGATTCTACCCTCCATGTATCTTTACGAACTACCAACAACCGGGGCAGTATCATTCGCAGACTTTTGTATCGATCAAAGTACGGACAAGATTTATGCCAGTCGGATTCTTGAAGCAACGCAGGCTCGGGCAAACATTCGCGCTGTGCTGAAAGCCAGCAAGAGAACGGAGAATGGTACCAAGGATTATCTGTCGCTGACAAAGGTAACGTGGTCCCTCCTTGTCCTGCTTTCTGTTTACCCTGAATATTCGAAGGTATTAGAAGATTATATACCCCTGATACGTGGACTTATCAATTGTGTCGCTCACGACGACATTGGGCTTAAAACGGAACCTTGTGCGAGAGCATAGTTTCGCCTCAAAAGTCTACAAGTCTGAGCAGCATTTGTCTAGCTTTCAGCTGGAGAACGACGCTCTCGAACAACATCTTGAGCAATTCTCCACGTCTCTCTCTTCCCGGATTATATGCGGATCTCGCTTTCACTCTCCTTACATATGGCTTCACATTCTCGAACCTCGCTCATGCCACGGTGCAGTCGATCGGTGCTTATGAGCGCGATCGAACAATTACGGAGGTTCAACGGAAGAGGAAGGATGAGCAACTCAGCGTAGCTATCGGTTTTTTGAACAAGGCTGGTGGTGTCTTCTCGTACATCACAGACACGCTACTACCCGAATGGGAAGTGAATAGAGGAGGCGGTTTAAATGGTTTTACACGACCCCCAGACCTAAAGCAAGAAGTAAATACTGCTTTGGTGAAGTGAGGAAATGAATTTCCTTGATGAACTTTGACTTACCTCGAGTTTTCCAGGATAGCCCTAGCTGATGCACAGTCACTTGCGATTCGCAAATATCTATCGAAAGCTGCATTTGAGAGCAATATCACACCAGGTCCGCCCCTGCCAAAGTCACACCCCTCACCAAGTTTAACCGCAAAGCTCCACCTCGAATGTATCTCATTGTACATGTCTGCAAAATCTCTGGCCAAGGCCTCCTCTGGCGACGAAGTTTCAACAGAAGTGAGGAAATATTTGACTGATAAGGCCGCTTTCCATACGGCTATGTCGCACAAATGGCTGGGTGTCGAAGCTGGCGAGAATGGTGGTGCTGAGAAGGCTGGAGACGCTGTGGCATTCTTGACGTGGGCGAAGAAAGAACTCGAGGAATTGAAAGACAGAAGCCTCACGCTTCATTTCGGTAAAGGGGATAGGGAGAGAGAGAAGAAGAGTTTGATTTTGGATGAGCTGGAGAGCACCAATACCTTTTACAGGTATTATAAGAAATTGAATGACTCGGTGGGTTCCCTGTGGCACCTATCTTCAGATGAATAATTGCTCTGCAGCTACACTTTCAGCCCGTGCCTAGTCAAGGAGACCTCCAAGCTCGAATTCCTGCAGGGGTAGCTGCTGTACAGGTGCGACCCTATACTCCGCCTGCGCCTGCGTTCGGTCCAGGTTCCTTGGAAGATGTGCAACGACAAGCAGACGCACTAGAGCTTGTGGAACAATCCCCAGGATCACCAGCCTCACCTTCTATTCCTTCAAAGGCCGCAACCTATGCAGGAGCTGGAAGCTATTTTTAAGCATCTCATTGTGTTATAGTGAGTCCACCAAGTAATCCATTATTGCATATAGTAACGGGATTCATAGAAGGCAAATACACTCGGTAGCAGTACAGTGTACAATATTCATGTCCACGATATACAAGAAGTTTACTTCAACCATGGCGGCCCAAAGCCTTGGCGCTCTTCCGAACTACCTTGGCTTCGGCTTGCTTCATCCGTGCACGATGCGCGCTGCGCCACATCAGCCTCATCCAACATTCAGCATGAAATAACAGGAATGCTCACTCCTCGAGTGCTTCTCGTTCGAGAGCTTCGACATGCTGCCTCGCTTCCTTGACTTTGTTGCGGGCTTGAGTGAGTGCCTGGTCAGCCTCTCGCTCTGCGCCCTCCGCATCCGTCACTTTCTGACGGGCCGCACTAATAGTTGGGTCGTTCTGAATTGAGCTACGATCGCGATTGCTTCCCCGGTTGAAGAAACCTCTGCTACGCGTGTTCCCACGCCGACCACCTCGATCGCTGTCCGAGTCGCTCGTGGAATTGAAACGACCATTTCTATAACTTCCATCGTTGTTGCGCGGGCTTTCTGGGGGCGAAGACCTGGAGAAAAGGCTTCGTCTCCGGTCTGGTGAATGCTCAACGCTTTCGTTGGAGGTGGAGCGCGGCTGCTGCCTGAAAAGAGGCATATCAAACTAAGTACAATTGTGTTTGCGACGCTGCTGGAATACGACTGCCTTATATCTGCATCAACAGCTCCAACGACAGAGGACGTCAGTGGATCTCCCTTGTTTACGAGTAGGAGAGGAGATGTACATCATCTGGGAGCATTCCCCAATAACACTGAATTAGAGCATGATGAAATCATTAGGGAGCAAACGCGTGAGAGGCACAAGACCTCTGACTACCGACAGCCTCTACCCTCTTGTAATAGGAGTGGAGTTGGATGTCAAGGGTCCGGGTCTGTGCGTGAGAACGCTCGAGCGAATCTAACGCCATGTCGGAGTTTGAAACATCCTGGGTTTCCAGTGATGTACATGTAGTATAAAAGGATCTTACTTCGTTCCCACCATCTCGCACGTTGGCCCCCGTAGCGGCGTAGTCACTGTCCTCAACGTTGGCAACGACGACTAGGAATCACAGATGTCCAATAAGATAGTGGTGAGCTGCTCACCGATTGCTGCTTGTAGTAGAGCATCCGGTTTTAACAACGAAATTTCTTTGGAATTATTGAGCCCACCATTTATCGATCTGTTATTGACGATGTCATCTTCAACATTAAATCCGAGTTCGACGAATACGGTGTTTCAGAGGAGGTCCTCGCCGAGTTACAGAATGTAAGCCGCCACTCTTCTTGTATTCTCAATCCAATTTACTAGTCTTTGAATCACAGAAATGGGAGACGAAAGTCATAGCATCCCATGTTGCTGAGTTCGAGCAACAGCAGCAACCACAGCAACCCGTCGCCCCACCGCACCAGCCAGCGCACCACTCGTACCCTCCACACACAATGCAGCACATGATGCAAGCGCACTATAGCGGCAATCCCTACGCCTCAATGGCAACAACTGCAAGTCAAGCCCAAGTGAAATCAGAACCGGTAGACGCACGGTACATGCTTACGCCAAGTGTTTATTCGATTCCTGCACTACCAGGACCCAATCTGAACAGAAATCTGCCGCCTCCTCAGGCGGCCCCGCACCCTGGAGGTCAGACGGGTGTCATCTCATTCGCACCTCCTCGTCCTTCACAGGTACAACAACCGCTTCCAGCTGCTCGCCCTTATGTCCCGCCCGCACCAGTACCGGCCCAGTCACCAGTCCACCACCAACAAACATCCGCTTCACCTAATGGACACGCCGCCTCTCCACCTGCTCCTGGGGCTGGAACACCTTCCGCGCAACAACAGCGGATACCGCAGGTTGATGGGCCGTCGGATTCGTCTGGGGAGGAGGATTCTCCTGAGCCAACGGGATACGCCCCCCGGGCCCAGCACCCCTCATTACCCCAACCAGGCTCTGTACAATCAACACAGCAGTCGACCGTGAGCAAGGATGAGGAGGCAATTAACAGTGACCTGGATGATTCCGATACTGAAAATGAGGCGGAGACGGAAGAAGGAGGGTCCGGGGATACGGATATCGTGTTTTGCACTTATGACAAGGTTTGCCATTTTGCGTTACTTAGCCCTTCAGCTGGCTAATGGGATGCCAGGTTGCTCGCGTCAAGAATAAATGGAAGTGTATTCTCAAGGATGGTATGATCCATATCAATGGCAAGGATTACCTATTTGCCAAGTGCACTGGGTAATTTTCATCTTTGCTTACCTTCCATCTGGAATATTGACCATTGACCCTCCCTAGCGAATTTGAATGGTAGCCGACTTCGACTCTCTTGGGTCTGAGCCTGTTCTTATCCATTCGTGACATATTCATCCACGTCTCCTTCAACCATGCTATCTACGTTTTTTCCTTGCCTTTTCCAATAATTCCGCTGGCTCATTACGGTTCGCAATGCACACATGGTTTCCCTACAACGGCTCTCTCTCTCTCGCACTTTCTCGTTTGGCACCATCGTTTGACATATGCTAAATTCCAACTACCATTTCTGTTCCCGCAAATCTGGCTACCGTCGTAATGTCAAGTTAACCCATCTGACGGACCCTCTTGCGTAAAAACGATCTACAATTCCCATTGGTCATTCGCGACACCATACACGATCCAAGCCAGATGTGACCTTCACTATAGCATCAACTACCCTCACTTACAATCTCACTCACCACTTAATCCCGGAGAGAATGTTCGGAAGGTGTTGGGCTGACTTTAAGTTTGCATTCTTAGACATTTCCACCTTTCACATGCCTTTTAGTTTGTGCCACTCGCCTGTCGTGTTCATATCTGTAATATATCACCACCCGTTTTTGCATTCAGATCGAGCTTGAGCAGGTTTCGAAAATTGGATCGATCGGACAGGGTTGAGCAGAACGCCTTCGTTTGTGAGGCAGTGAGATATAAAATGATTGTGTAACACAATAGGAAGTTGCTATATGTACATGTGAGAAACTTTTTTGGGTATCGAAAACCTATGAAGAGCAGTCTCCAAGACGTGCAATGCGGTTGCTAATGTCCATTCGCCCCCCACCCCTCCCTCTTTGAATATGAATGCAATGTAAAAGACCACGGGATCATCTGAATCAGGACCCTAGAAGAGGAGATTTACCTAACGCCGTACCGAAAAAGGAGTCGTGGCCCCGAACGAAGTAATTGCCACAATGAAAGGAAAAAACTGAACAGGAAACAATTGAGCGACAACACGACAGCACCTCCCCCGCCTCCCACCCCGTGATCGAAACAACAAAAGTCCGATCAATTTGTGACGAGAGAACCAAGAAGCGCCGGGGCCAGAAGCAAGATTCAAGAAGCAAGCGAGGTCGGAGCCGACCCCCTCTCCAACACACTCTGCCAGCGAACACAAATGCGAATGGTAAAAGTGAACAGAAAAATGACATCACGAAGCAGAGCTGGATGGATGAGTGATCATATATGGGTAAGAGTCAGTGACAAGGAAAAAAGAAAAACCCATCCCCATGTTGATTAGTTCAAAAACTCGAGCTAAAGAGAGCCCAAAGGATGGTGCAAGAAAAAAAAAATGCAAAAGAGATCCCATCCGATACGCACGTTTTAGAACGCAGCACTCCCCCAAATGACGAGTTACGCCAGTCCAAAATGCATGCATTCTTGTACAGAGTCAGGTAGATTTAAACCCAAGTAATCGTAGTGCCCTATCATCCATGGGCTCCCTGCGATACGGATGTGCTCGTGCGAGTGAATTGAGTGGAGCGAGATCCAAATCCCTGCACGGTCCTCCCGATTTGCTCGTTCCCGAACCGGCTATCCGAGATTTCTGGGAGCTCGAGGGAACGGAGGTGGATGAAGGGGCGTTGACGTTCGGTCCAGAAGTTGATGCAGCTCCACTTGAAGATACCATGGATACGGAAAAATCGTAGGAGAAAGAATAAGTTTCCTGAAG
The DNA here is from genome assembly GCA_003315915.1 of Macrolepiota dolichaula. Classification (NCBI taxonomy): domain Eukaryota; kingdom Fungi; phylum Basidiomycota; class Agaricomycetes; order Agaricales; family Agaricaceae; genus Macrolepiota; species Macrolepiota dolichaula. The sequence goes on along the minus strand of QFDT01000734.1, from coordinate 12,657 downwards.
TATGCTCAGGGACGGTAGAGGTTCACGAGAAGCGTTACTCCCTCCAGCAAGATCCCCGAGCGGAGGATTGGGGAATTGTATTGGCCCATATTGTTGCATGTTGGTGTCCGTATTCAGTTCGCTGTGTGACGGTGGGTAAGAATTGCTTTGCGCAGCAGCAGCAGAAGCCGGGATACTACCGGCACGGTTACCGTAATAGATTGAGGGATGCGATGGGTCGAGGACTCCTGCATCGCCAGTAGCCCAGGTAGACGATCCAACCACTGGATAAGCTTCATTATTAGAGGGATACACTTGCATGGTATTCACAATATCGTGCGAAGTTGACACAGAAGGATCACCTGCAGGGGTCTGGATAGCAGACGAAGGCTGGGAAGGAGGTAGCCGCTCGCTCCCTAGTCGAACCTGAGATAGGGCCACGGATGACGGTTCAATGTTAGAGGCGCGAAATTTGACAGGAATTGGCTGGGACCCAGAGCCGTACTGAGGAAGGTCATGGGAGTCTGCCAGTGGGCGGGGATGAGTGGACGGAAGAAGAGGGCGGTAGCTCTGGGGAGGGTACTGATTTTGGTCCCGTAGGCCGTGGGGATGAACAGCATTTGGGTTAGAAACACGGGTGGCGGGATGTTGTTGAACTGGCGGATTGTTTTGTCTCTGATGTTGTTCATGGGGAGCAGACGCATCGTGGTTAGCATAAGGTTGATACATGAGGACTTGGTCGGAAGAATCTGATGCATTGGGAAGCGTGGGCGCTGGGAAGGGAGCATATCTAGAGATGCCAGCAGCGGAAGTACTTGAGGATTTAGAAGATTCGCCGAGTCGTTTTTCGTCGTTTTTGTTGCGGGCTTTCGTTACCCTGGTACTCTTGAACATATCTTCCGGTACGACGAGGTCCCGTACAATCCGTACGTCATCTATCGAGCTCAGTTGGTCCACAGTTGCCTGTGTGAAATAGGCGGCTGTGAAAGGTAGAAAAATGAGTCCTCAGCTACGAAACCAAGTGACAGACGCACTGAGATGCCATTTTCTCCTTCCCTTGTCTGTTTCAGCCCATACAGAATAGGTTTGCTTCACGAGCGGGTCCCAGTCGCGCGGTGGATGCCTTGGTAACACGAGAGGAGCGATTAGTCACCGCCATTCGTGAATTGACTATTCTACGGACAACTTACGGGTTTGCACAGTCTGGAGAGGGTGAGTACTTCTCATAGTAAAAGAGGAACTCCTAGTGAACGACACACCAGGGCATGAGTCAAACAAAGCCTGAGGTAGCAACGTACAAGCACTTACATCCCGGACGCGAGAGGGCGACCACCGCCGACCCTCGGTGAAGCGTTCGATACCGAGGCCCGTGAGCTCAGTGTGAGGGCCGCGCTCCTCCCAAGCGTAGACGCAGCCAGTGCGGAGCTGTGTTCGCTCGTCAGCATCTAGCCTCCGGGTGACCATCTGGAGAAGGCCCTGGCGAACGGCATAGAATATCTTGTGGGCATCGTGTACAGAGCGGATGCGGATGTTGGTGCATGTTGGATGCTGCATATGCGGGAAGAAGAGAACAGTTATTGGAGGTAGTGTGGGATATTCATATGCAGCTGAGCCACATTGACCCTGTTCTAATTAATTAGCCTCAACACACTTGACCCACTCTACTGGGACATCTAGATACATAAGCTAAATACCTTAATTGTTCTCAAGAAACACCCTTGAATATTGCTGATCTACTTCCTGGCTCTGTCCAGGGATCTTCACCTTATCACCCATACTTGGTTTACTCCTCCCAGCTGCTACTTCTCTGCCACACCAGCCACTGGAAAACTCACCCTCTTCTCCCAAACGTTATTCTGTACGTAGTTTCGCCGTCATCCTACCCCCGAGATCCGACTTTGACACAATCCTCCCCCACAATACACCCTCTTTCACCTAGTGTGGCACTTGCACTAATTCATCTTCACAGTCAGGGTATACGATTGAAGCCTACTTGGCAGCTACCCCATTCAGTCAATAGTCTGTCAAGTTCCTGGCCCTCATTCCCATCTTCAAACATGGAAACCTCAAGAATTTACAGCCAGGGCTTTGAAGCGAACAATGACAAATAATACCCGTAATTGAATGGCAAGCCCTGTCCTGCTTTGGACATTGCCATTTGTCCGATCAAGGAGGAAGTTTCCCTCGAAGGAGGAACATGCACACAATATCTCCCTCCCATCGACCACATTGAACACTCTCAGCCCCTGCACATCGGAAACGAGCAGTCCCCTCAGAGCTCAATCAAGTTACAGCAAAGTCTCTTCGAGTTTCCACCGCGGGAATTCTACGCGAGCAATTGTACAGCCCTTAGATGTACCGAGTTATGCTCGTCTGAGACGACGGAATAGGTTAGGCTCTATGCTAGTGTGCATGATCGTTATTGGCCTGGACCCCACGTCTATGAGGTGAATGCACATTGCATATGATCAAGATGAGTTCTACCGAAACCAAACTACATATACATAATAGAACACAGTAACGAGAGATCGAAAAATAGTAACATAACAACATTGTACAAATCCCAAAGCAATGCGACAACAAATGAAAGCAACTGGATACAGCGTTTATAAATCTCTACACAATATACGAATAAATACTCCTGGGCGAGAATGACGGTAATGCCCGACAAGCCGGCGCTTCTCTGGACAGAGTCTGGTCACCGGGCTGATCTCGAGTCGAGACGAGGCGAGTAGAGGGTCATGACAACGATCAAAAGAGAAAGCGAAAAGTGTACTCGGGGAACCTGGGCCCATAAACTCTGTATGACGGTATGCATCATAAGTGAATACGAGCCAAGTGACATGAGAAAGACATGAGCGCCTTTTCGTCGATAGGGTGTCTGCGGGGAGGTGCTATTTTCTCCAAATACGCAAGCGGTGCGAGGGCCCCACGCTGCTCCCCATTACAGCTCCAGAGGGACTGCCGCTCCTGCATCTTGAACAACCGTGAATTCCTATCACTGTCAAAAGTTAAGAGCATTAGGTTGACGTTGATGAGCCACCACAATAGCAATGCATATCACACAATCAGCATCATCACTAAATTCCGAAGTCTGTTTAGAAGATGATTACTAACCTTCCCATGTGCGAAGGATACGGACTAAATTTGGGGTTCTTGTTGATAGATCGTGCACTTATATACCTCCCTGGTGGGACATGAAGAGACGCCAGGTCAGGGAAATCGTCGATGGTGCGGAGATTTTCAAGGGTGTCTTGAGTAAAATAGGCCGCTGACCATGCATCCCCGAGTCAGGATTCTTCGCACTCAACAGAACGCCCACGAAGAAGACGTACTAAGATGCCATTTTCGTCGGCCTCGTTGTGTTTGCACAAGTACCGAATAAGTCTGCTTGATAAGGTTCTTTCTTCGGACTCGCGTCGGAGGGGATGGTCTCTGGCTCGCAAGTCTGTAAATAGATAAAAACACACGGGAATTTAGTGATAGACGCATTCGCCAAACATTGCCCCATACATACGTTGTGTCCGAGTCAGATGCCATTTCTAACTCTACCGGCGACTGTTCCTTCTCATGGTAGAAAAGAAATTCCTGAAACCGATTTCGTAAGTCAGCAAGTGTAGGATCCGGATAACACAGCACAAGGGATACCCACATCCCTAACACGACTTGGCCCCCAGTGTCGAGAATCTGTCCACCTTTCGATGCCTACCTGTCGGAGACCAGTGAGCGGCGAAGAAGTATACGGAAAAAACGGGGGTGGGCGATTCATACCATTCCAATAGCCTCCGTGTTGGGGCTGCGCTCTTCCCAAACGTATATACAACCCGAGCGGATTTCGCGCCGTTCTTCAGTATCCAGCCGTCGTGTGATAATGGGCAGCATCTTCAGGTGGACGGCATGGAAGATGACTTGTGCGTCCTGAGTGGTCCGAACACGCATTCCGACACATGTTGGACGTTGCATGTTATCGTATCAGGGGGGATTGTGTAAGGCAGAAGGAGAACCGGGGAACGGAAACGCCGAGGGGACGCTAGATGTGGGCGTTGGTTTATATACTACAAGTAACTGATGATCAGAGCAAGGCCTACACCTTAACACAACAATGTACCTATTTATTCGCTTGTGACAAACGTGATAGAGACTCCAGATACTTTGCACCTGAATTAATAAAGGACCCTTTTATTGATGGGGGCTGTTAGAATTCACGGCAACTGCTAAGATTAGACGCCGAGGGACGATGTTAAACTTTTTGGTGACTGTAGTTGCAGGTGGGCGAACCAGGACCCCGTCATTCTGTGTGGAAAAACACATTCAGATTTAGAACAAACTGCCGGTCATTTGGCTTGAGATGCTGTACAGGCGCGGAAGTTGGCTAAAGAAGATCAGAGCTGAGCGAATGTTCTGTTCTCACTTACCACTTGCGTATGATCGATGATGGGGGGAGGCTGATTGACCAGCAGTCGCTAAATGATTATGCCCTGAGCGTTGCGTGTCTCGCCTTGTGGAACCAAACCAAACCCGGATTCCGTGTTCTGGCCAAGGCTCCGGTAGGAATGGAATAACCACACGGAGTTATTTAAAGTATGTGATTTGGCTGTAGACCGCTGTCATGGACCTGATTGAGTTCACTCCGCCGCATTCTAGCACTGCAAAAGGAAACAGTGCTTCATGTGCGGGTACAGGGGATGGTTCCTCTCATAGACGCGCAGTAGCTCGGGCACGGCGACAGGTAGGTCCCTGCCACTTCGTTGTGCTATAATAGGCCGCCTAGAAGAGGCAGTGAATTCTACTTGACTCGGCATCTCGGAAAATACGCTGTGTGCCCACCAAGATCTTTCTGCACCCACGCAAAATGGGCTTCTCCACTGACGTGGACACGATCTAGTTTTAGAAAAGTAAAGTTCCTCTCGCACCATCCATCTCGCTTCATACGCAAGCTCCCGAAAACAAGATTAGTTCTGAACTTATTTATGTATGACAGAGTGCACATGGTCAGGGTTTCGAGCAATACTTGCTCAAAAATCACCGCAAGTTCCCGAGCGCAGGCTAAATTCGCAGGAGTTCACAGGTACCAAATACTTGATCACAAGGGAAGTCTCTTGTTTTATCAGTGATAGATATACGTGAAGTTGATGGATCGCGAGCGCTGAGATGGCATCTCCGCAGAGCGGGGCGGAGGCTGATTTCTTATTCATACGTTCATGAGATGGTTGGCGTTCTCGAAGACCAAGACGAAACGGCTATTAATTCGGCCATGGCACATTGCGAGAGAGAAGGTTGAATTTGTTAACAGGAGGGCACCAGAACGGACGTTAGGAGCCTGAGAGGGGCGCAGAATAATCTCCGAATAGATAGACCCAAAGTCAAAACTAGTCAACTGTCAGGCAGTAGTCATGTTTGGGTCAGTTTACCATGTGTGTCTTCTGAGTCATGTGATCAATCGATATCCAATGATGACTCGTTTCAATTCTGGTCATGATGCTCAAATGTGGAAGTACGAGATTTCTGTTCCTCCCTACTTTCCTTCTCCGAAGGCCCTATCCCCCTCTTAGCTCAAGAATATTCCACTGTGGCCGTCCAGCAACCATGGCAGTTCAGCAACCTCCATGGTCGTTACCGAAGCAACAGTTGGAGGAACCTGTCCTCAAAGTCTACAATTCACTGACCCGAACTAAAGTTAGTCTCAGTCCCCCAACCATGGCTTGTTCCTTCTAAGTCGATCACAGACAGAGTTCGTTCCAACAAATGGTCGCCATGTCAAATGGTACAACTGCGGTCCCACTGTTTATGATGCCTCCCACATGGGTCATGCGAGGTACTTTGCGAACATATTTTGTTGCGAATCGAGATGCGATGATTTCACAGGAACTATGTGACACAGGACATACTACGTCGAATCATGACAGATTACTTTGGCTACGATGTTCACTTTGTTATGAACATCACGGATATTGATGACAAGGTTTGTCGAAATGAGTTGCTCAACATGATATTCACACTCACACACGTACTTAGATTATCATACGTGCTCGCCAAAATCACCTCATCGAAAAGTTTCGACTTGACAGCACTGCCCTAACCCCTGATCTGTTGGTCACTGTTTCGAAAGCCTGGGTTGCCTATGTCACAGAACGTGTTAACAAAGGACTACCAGATGGCGAGAAATTGACTGCAGGGGTTGAAGAAGATCGGTGGCCCCAACTATATGAACTAATGCAAAAACCAGAATGGAAACAGGAATGCTTAAAGCGTGATGAGAAATTTGATATGCATTTCACTGCGGCTGTATGTATATCATCTCCACATTATGAATCCTACTTAATTGTCCATACTTCAGAACCGCTCCCTATCAGCCCTTCAGAGCGCTCGAACACAATTGCAGTCTGGTAATAATTCTACGGAAGCCGCTCATAGCCTGATCGATGAGTCTAAAGATATTTTGGCTCAAGCCTTGGATGCTGATGTGGGTTTCCCCCTATCTAACATCCTATCAACTCACATCTCAAATTACTAGTACAAATCCACGGTCACCGATCCCGCCATCTCTCGATCTCTCGCAGCATACTGGGAAGCCAAGTTTTTCGATGATATGGCGCGTCTCAGAGTCCAAGAACCGGACGTTATCACCCGCGTAACCGAATATGTCCCCGAAATTGTGGAGTTCGTCCATGGGATAATCAAGAATGGCTATGCATATGAATCAGAAGGCAGTGTATATTTCGATACTTTTACCTTTGACAAGGCGGATGGACATAATTATGCCAAAATTGAACCATGGAGTAAAGGAAATCGTGAACTATTAGAAGATGGGGAAGGTCGGTCGATTATCTGTACTCTTTTTCCATTCTCATTCTCGAATGCAGGCTCTTTGTCAAACAAAACGGGACGTCGTTCGGCTTCTGACTTTGCATTGTGGAAGGCATCGAAGCCAGGTGAACCATCCTGGCCTTCTCCTTGGGGCCACGGGCGCCCTGGTTGGCATATAGAGTGTTCTGTGATGGCGAGTGCTATCTTTGGAGATAATATGGACATTCACTCCGGCGGCATCGATCTGGCGTTCCCCCATCACGATAATGAGATGGCGCAGTCCGAGGTTTGTTCAATCAATCAAGGATGTAAATAGAACTAAACCACTTTTTAGGCCTACCATAATTGCGGTAGATGGGTCAATTACTTTCTACATACAGGTCACCTACACATAGAGGGTTTGAAGATGAGCAAGTCACTGAAAAACTTCATCACTATCGATGTATGTTTCTTCCTACGTATCTTTACCACTTAGCCTAATATACTCTTGATGTAGGAAATCCTCGAGAAATATTCTCCTAGACAACTGAGATTAGCCTTTTTAATGCAACTATGGAACGCGAAAGTCGATTTCTCAGAATCACTGATGACTGGCGAAGTTCGCAACATCGAAATCACGATGAATGTAAGTGATGGGGCATTTTCACAACACGAACGTTTATGCAAACCCTTTCTAGAATTTCTTCGTCGTAGTGAAGGCGTTAATCAATCAATACCGAGGCGACGGAATCAGCTCTGACGGTCACCATCATTACAATGCCCCCGAGCGCGAACTAACGAGAAGGTATGGTTTTTACATTTATACCCTATTTTATGTTCAATTTGTCTCCTAGTTTCAAGGATGCGCAGTCGGCTCTCCGCTCCGCCCTGTGCGATTCTTTCAACACCCCGGAGGCCGTCAACGTGCTTCGAGACCTCGTCTCTAGAACAAACGTTTACATTAATTCACACGGAAAACAACTCAATATCTATTTGGTTGAAAATATCGCACAGTGGGTCGGACAAATGCTCCGTATGTTTGGCCTCGGCGAGGGGCAGAAGACCGAACTCGGATGGGGTCAGACTGACCAGGGGTCTGGGAACATCAACGTAGGTCCTTCGATCGTACAGCCTTTCATCCGTGACTCATCGCAATTATCTCAAGCGAGAAGAAATCTTGATGCCTTACCTGAGAACTCTGTCGTCCTTCCGAGATGGTATCCGCCAATTGGCCATTGGTAAGGGCGACACAGCTCTCAAGGATATTTTAGCACTCTGCGACAAACTGCGTGACACAGACCTGGTTCCTCTGGGAGTTGCGCTCGATGATCAAGATGGTACGCTTACACGGCTGTTATTCTCCTTATTTAATAATCTGTTTCGAGCCAGACGGCAAAGCCCTCGTGAAGCTTGTACCCCCTGCGGAGCTCATCAAAGCTCGAGACGAAAAGCGAGCTCAACTCGAGGCCAAGGCTAGGGAAAAGGCACAAAGGATCGAGAACGAACGGCAAAAGCGGCTGCAGAAGATCGAAAAAGGGCGCCTACCACCGCAGGAGATGTTCAGACCGCCAAACATTCCTGAAGGAGAATACCGCTCATGGAATGATGCCGGGATACCTTTGACCGATCGTGAGGGCAATGAGCTCAGTAAAAGTAGGGCCAAGAATGTTCAGAAGGCATACCGGGAACAGGAAAAGTTACATAAGGAGTTCTTAGAGTGGCAGAGGAATCAGTCTTCATAATGGTTTAGTGTTGGACAAATCCTGGTGTACAGCATGTGTTTACCAGCGGCTTGAATCTACGATAAGCTTGGCTATTTTTTCTAAACCTTCTTTGTCATGGTTGTCAAAACTATTGAGAGCGAGGCAGTCCAAATCAAGTACGCCTATCGTTTCACCGATCCCGGTGACAAGCGGCACAACAATTTCACTTTTCGTTTCGCCGTCACAGGCGATGTGCCCCGGATACTCGTCGACATTCGGCACAACGAGAGTACGGCGCTGTAGGAATGCATCGGCACAAACTCCACGAGCCTTCCCTGATGTCACATTAATAAACTGACATGCCGGCTTTCCACAGAATGGTCCGAGTAGGAGACGGGCTGATTCATCTGTATCTGGCCCTGAACTAGTTTTCGACCTAGGGAAATAGGAAGAATCCAAGTATACACCTGGCAATTTCCGTTGTTCTCACTCGTATCATTGTAGGTTTTAGGGAAAATTACAAACGTACCACACCAATTGATCGCCTTGTCAGACGAATCACCGAAATGTGCGGGAAAAGCGAGCAGAGAATTGTATATCAACGACGCGGCGTTCGCGCAGTTGGTAACCTACCAAGATGAGAAAAAAACCTGTACTACAGTGCGGTAAATAGTTTACCCAGTTCTCTTCCATGAGGAGGCTTTCTAACTGAGTATAGACATGCGCCCAGAACTCTGGCTTGGATTTGATACTTCGGGTAGTTAGTATCTGAACCAGGGATTGATAAAGATGGAATCACCTGTTGGGCACTAATGAGGCATCGGCGTGTGGCATGTTCAAAGGGCACCGCAAGTGTTTGAGTGATGTTAAAGAATGAAAAGCTGTGCGAAAGGTGGTGCCATGGTGGCTTTTAACTGTGCGAAGCAATTGTACCATATGGACCACATGCAAGACCATGATCTCAAATCATTATCACCAGATTAGATTAGATTGGCTGATGGTTCCTTGGTCTATCGAGTAGCTGTTTCACTCTCCCTACTGCCACACACCCAACCATTCCTTGAACTTTCCACCACCATGGCCCCTTATCTGAAAACAGTCAAGGTAGATAGTATTAGCAATGTCTAATTCAGTAGCTGATCGGACACAGTCCTTTGCAGATGTCAATACCGAAGGCGGAGTCGATACCCTTGAGTTTTTGGAAGCATCAAAGGGCCTTGTCGGATTATTGGGTCTGTTCTAATAGTTGTTCACTTTCCTTACCCCAATTTAATCGCCCCTTAATCAGACCTATTGGGATCGGCCCCATTTGCAGTAGTTCAGACAGACTTGAATGGGAATATCGCGGTGCGATCTGTCGATCCTGGCTCCACGATTGCTAATTGGTGAATTTCATGGTTCATCTAGAAAGTGAAGGCACGGTACGATGCCTTCCCAGAAAAGTCCAAGACGCTTGAGAGCCTGGTAGAGAATGAGAAGGGCGAGAAGAAGCGCACTGCGACCGAAGGTCTCCTCTGGCTCTTGCGAGGCCTTTCTTTCACTTGTGGGGCCCTTCAAAAAGTCCAAGCGGATAAAAAACAAGAGCTCGCCGCTGCCTTTTCGAAATCCTACGAAGAAACCCTGAAACAATTCCATAACTTTGTCGTCAAGGGCATCTTCTCTGTCTGTAAACCTTTACTAGGATTCACACAGGACTGCGCCCTGATGTTAGTCCCTTAAATAGGTTGCCATGAAGGCTTGCCCATACCGCGTGGATTTCTTTACCAAACTTCGCGCAGACAAAGACGGTGGACCAGCAGTTCTCCAGGAAGATTTGGACGTGGAGCTTGACAAGTGGCTTGCTGCTTTGAGCGCCATAGTTAAACACATGCAAGATTTCTATGCAAAAGGAGACTACGCTAAGGGCTTCTGATTGACGTTATCTTTTCTGTTGAATGACATGTCGTGTACAACACCATTCGATCCATGCGAATTCGATACCTACAACTGAACCACCTTTTCTTCCTAGAAACTACCTTGTAAGCAATGCCAACCCTTCGGAAGACCTAGTCGGTCAGTCCCACATGGCGGTCAAATTGCACCCGGTTCAACACGGTGAAAAATATGGCATGTCCGATCAAGAAGTCCAAGTGAGTTTGATTAAGAATCGGCGAACTCACCTCAGCACCTTAAATAATAACCATGAGAGAAAAAAAAGACGGAGTATATGCCCAGCCCCACATTCATATTGGACGTAAAGATATGATAATGCCACTCATTGATGTTCTTTTATTCTGCCCCAGCTATGGGATACTAAAATACCAGCTCCCCAGTCCTTTTGTCCAGCTCCCTCGTCGTATGGGGGCCGTGCCAAAAGGCGGTCATGAGGCACCGGGGTGTGCTCATAAGATATGTCAAGGTAAGTACCCACATATGGGTTAAAAGGCCGTTTTCTGTCAGCTCGTCGGATTTTACTTCTTTTCATCCTGTGTTTGTCAAAATTTTCTCGCGGTGAACCAGCTCCTTGTTTACGCTTCTGCATTTCCTACGGTAACATCGCGATGGAAATCCGCCATCAAAGGGGGCAGTTCGCGAAGTCCACACAACAGAACAGAAGTAGATCTTGCGCCTCAACTATATTAGTAGAAGCGTGTCCGGGGTCCCCACCATCTCCTCTTTGTTACATTGTCGAGTTTCTTTGTATTTGTGGGCGGGTCGTTAAAACACGGCGCTCGGAATATGGTGCATTGCTTCTGTGAAAATGGGGAAGATGCCCAACTCAATTTTTTTTGAATCTCCGCGAACCAGGCGCACTGCGAGAGGGTCCAATCTCGATTATCATTCGTATAGAGATTCAAAGCATGGTGCGACGTTCATGGGACCACACCATACTACCTTTGTCATCCCACGGCAATCATACGAAATTAACATCATATCCGACACTGATGTATGTCGACAGCATCGGGATTTGACTCATTGGACGAAAAACTGGTGGTCAAATGGTGTCACAACTTCTCCATGACAGCACCAGGATGTTCTCCATACTAGACAAAGGCGGACCCACAAGTCTAGGGTCAGAAGGCACAATTCGGAACCTTTTGAACCACCTTGACCACGGGTATCACTCTGTATCATTTGGACTGATGCCTTACCGTTTCGGCTGATGTAGAACCTCGCGCCGATATCGGAGTGGGGAACCGGCAACAGCATCCACTACCACAAACATCATGACGTCGCCCATTACAATATTGGTTGATGGAGAGGATACAGCGATCAACTTCGAGTCGCCCATGATCACCAATATGGATCAACTTCTCTTCACTGATACGCGCATGAACCAGAATAGATTGCGTTATATGGATATACAGACTTGATGTTGAAAGGCTAGAGCTACATATTACGGCAACACAGACGTGATTAGGGCGTGGAGGCCTGTGCACTAAATGTTGTGCATAAGGTATGTTGAACACGGTGGCATGATGGCCACAACATCTGCACCGGTTCATCATAGAATAGATGATCACTCGGGTCAGCTAAGAGATTATCAGAAACGAACAAGGCAAGAGAATTGCGCCCTACTCTGATCGAAGCTGTTAGCGTGTTGATACATTCTCATTGCACCGTTAAGGATACTATCAAACGAGGACAGTTAGAGTTGTAGAGCCACAAGCCATCAGGCTACGCACCAACTTTGGGTATTGACTGTTCAGTAACCCCAGAACCAAGATCTCATGTTGCAATCACTGGATTTGGGGTGCGAAACTCAAGGGTACTGATGACCAGTATCGTCGTTCGGGGTTGCCGACAATTGAGATTTACGAGGACGCAATGTAGGTAGCTGCATCATCGGTGATGGTTCCATTTGAATGGTACGTATTGCTGTACGATCTGGTATTTGTGATATATACGCAACCGGAGGGGTTGTTGACAGATGGCGGGGCTGGGTATTACGAGATGGGCTCCTTTTCTTCGCTTGGGTATTTATTATGGGGGTGGGTTGGTAATAGTGGGCTCTAGGCGTGCACGTATCCGAGGAGGCCCTCGAGCTGTTAATATCTGCACTGATATCACCAAAGCCATCGTGGGACGATTTGGGTATATGGTTGGACACAACGTCCAACTCGTGTCCTTCAAGTTGTACTAGGTTTGGTCGCGAACGGTCGCTGAAACTCGACCTGGCACTATCAAAAGATAATCGGGCGAGTATGTC